>CAJPEV010000894.1:0-22542 GCA_905338385.1 Darwinula stevensoni
CATTCTGCATTTTTGTAAAGCAATTTAATGGCATCGATGAAAGAGGGAGGAAATCCGAACTTTTCCAGTATAAAAAAGAGAAAATCATGAACTCTTATCAAAAGCCTTCTCTTGGTCGAGAGAGACGACGGCAAGGGGGATATCTTGAGAGCTGGAGTACCATATCACATCCCTGATTAGGTGAAGATTATCATGAATCGTCCGGTTTGGAATGCAATACGTTTGGTCACTATTGATGATGGAGGAAATCACTCGCTTAAATATGATAGTTAAAACTTTTGGCGAAAATCTTATCATCATTATTGAGGAGCGTGATGGGTCACCAATTCCGTATGTCAAGTCGATCTCCTCCTTTTGGAATGAGTGCGAGAATTCCTCTTCGCATCGACCGTGGGAGCTCGTCAGACCGGATGGAAAATTGAAAAACATCAAAGAGGGAATTTCGCAAATAAGGCCAGAAAAATTGGAAAAATTCTGCAGTCAAACCGTCTAGACCGGGGCTCTTCCGTTTCGAAAGTGATTTTGAAGCTGCATCGAACTCATCAATGATGAATGGGTTTGCCATGTCCCGGCGATCGGAATCGCCGAGAGAGAGACGACGGCAAGGGGGATATCTTGAGAGTTGGAGTACCATATCACATCCCTGATTAGGTGAAGATTATCATGAATCGTCCGGTTTGGTATGCAATACGTTTGGTCACTATTGATGATGGAGGAGATCACTCGTTTAAATCTGATAGTTAAAACTTTGGCGAAAATCTTATAATCAATATTGAGGAGCGTGATGGGTCGCCAATTCCGTATGTCCAGTCGATCTCCTCCTTTCGGAATGAGTGTGAGAATTCCTCTTCGCATCGACCGTGGGAGCTCGCCAGACCGGATGGAAAATTGAAAAACATCAAAGAGGGAATTTCGCAAATGAGGCCAGAAAAATTGGAAAAATTCCGCAGTCAAACCGTCTAGACCGGGGCTCTTCCGTTTCGAAAGTGATTTTGAAGCTGCATCGAACTCATCAATGATGAATGGGCTCGCCATGTCCTGGCGATCGGAATCGTCGAGACTGGGAAGCCCATCGTGGAGATCGGCAGAATGAACAACTGGAGTTGGCGTATACAAAGATCTGTAAAAGGAAGAAGCATATGTCAGAATGGAAGAAGGATCCGTAAGAATTTCCCCATTGGAGTGGTCACGGATTTGATTGAGCGTCTGGCGAGCTCCTTTGGATGCCTCAAGGGAGAAAAAATAATCGGTCGGAGCATCAGCCAAATTCAGTATTTTCTCCCTGGAACGAATTGCCGCTCCTTCTGCCTCGTGATTAACATATAGAGACAATTCTTCCTTCTTTTGGGCAAGAGAAGGTGAAGAGGGGTCGAAGCATTCGAGGTAGTGAATATCAGACTGAAGGGAGTAAAAACGAGATATGAAAGTCGACTTTTTACCAGACGAGTAAACCTGAACGAAAGTTTTTTATTTCGACCTTGGCTACTTCCCACCAAGAAGCAATTGTGGGAAACTCGGGTTTCTTCGCTTCCATATCGTACCAGAAATGAAGAAAGGAAGTGCAAAAAACTTGATCGCTTAAGAGGGAGTTGCTAAAATGCCAGAAAACTTCAGAAAAAAAAACCAGGAGAACTTGCTTTCAGGGGATGACTCTCCTGGAATGTCGGCCGACGCCAGCTGATACCGGCATCGATAGTGTTGTTTTCGATAAAGTCAACAGATTCAGCAGGATGGAAGTCTTAAAAGGTTGACCGTCCCCATCTGATACCGATATCCATCGCGATTGTTTCGCGGAAGGAGGCTGATTTTCGCAATTCCGTGGGCATCCTCCCACGAATCGACATCGGAAGAGTGACAACATGGCTTCAGGAGGATGACACTCTTAGAAAGTCGACCGACGCCTGCTGATACCTGCATCATATTGTGATGATTTCGATGAAATCATCGGGTTTTCGCAATTCTGTGTTCATCCTCCTACGAATCGACATCGGAGGCAGAAGAACTTCATGTCGTGGGTCTGGATGAACATGATGCGCTGGGGGAAAAAAAAATAAATTTTGCAGGAATTCATTTTTCTCCGATGGCCAAGACTTGAGAAATACGGAAATCCCATCTCAAAAGTCTTTCTATCCTTTCGGAATTGTCTCGCTCGAGAGCTACGATTGCAGGCGAAGATTTCTCGGAGATCTCCCATTCCATGCAAGAAGAAATTCGATTTTCCGTGAACTTCAACTTTCCGTCGAGGATGAAGTCTGGCTCTTTCTGGGAAGAGAAACGCATGCATGGATTTGAATCTCCGAGCTTTCGCAATTCCAATGAGTTATCTGGATCGGCGACACGAGACGTTATCGCGATCTGTTTTTTTTTTTTCTTCACTCTCTTATTTTCTAGGTAAACCGCCCCAGGATCGGAGAGATTCGAAATCGCATCATGCATACAAGCCGAGAAAATAACTTGGAGCGGAAATCTCGCCTCCCTGGCTCCCTCATGCTTATCTCCCTCATGCTTATCTCCTTCATGCTGATCCTCTTCATGCATATCCTTTTCATGCTTATTCTCTTCGTCCTTTTCCTCCCCCCCATCTTTATCCTCCATCGCTGCCACTGCGTATCCTCGGGAATGCAGCCGGTGGCTCTTCAATGCCATTGAGTATTTCCACTCAATTACGGGCGATAATAAGTGGTGAAAAGAGCCTGAGAACTTACGCTTGCAAGCTGATTTGTGAATGAAAGGAAGTGGGAGGAAAACGAAATAAAAACGAGGGGAGGGGAAGAGAAGCGGAACCCAGCCGCCTAGAGCTTCTTCGCAAGAAACGTATTAAAAATCATTTTTATTTTAATTATATTCCATAGATGACATTTGAGAACAGAGGGATGGATCAAGCCACGAAAAGTCCCTTATTCTCAGTTATGATTCTCCGCCAACCCTGCCAATACCTTCGCTCCCCCTCGCTGAAATTCCGACTTAAAAGATGTTCGCCCCGGAGACCGATCGCTGAGCTCCTCGCAACGATTCTGAGGAGCGACTGCATATTAAGAGCTTTTAATGAAATTTTAGGGGATACTCCGTGGATCATGGGATTTTATTTGAGGCTGTTTTGCAAGATTTTTTATTTTTATATTATTTTTTCCCTCATATTTGCACTCTTGGCAGGATTGAACCACTACTGAAAGTACGTAATGATTTTCGGTCATAGATAGAAAAGTCATGACTTTTGACTACAAAGCAGAGAGGCGAGCCAATAAAGCTGTTCTACACTCAGTGCAGTGCTGTTATTGCCTTACGAAAATCAGTGTCACTACGTATCAGTAGAAACGGTCGAAATTTGCGCAAGTAGTAGACGAGTAGGTTTCAACTCGTTCGTCTTATCTGGTAGGGGAAAATTGTAAATACTTTCGGAATGACCGAGATATTTTTGAGGGCCTCACCATGGAAAAAATGAAAAAGTGTCCAGGCTCTGAACCCTTCAGAATGCACTTGCCCAAACAGCATGTTTTTTATGTTAATTTTCCGTAAAATGAATGTGATTTTTTTCCTCCATTTTATATCATTTTTACGCAAACCATTGTCGAGATAATGTCAAAATGTTTGCAGAAATAACACCTCTGTGATACGTAAACGGTGATATAAAATTAACGTTAAGTAACATTCCCGTTTGCATTCCAAACAGCATGTTTACATTAATTTCCCCCTAATATTCATGCAAACTAACGAGCCAATCAGTAACTTGGAAGAGAATTGATACACAGCATCTCCCATTCCTTTCCACACTTGAGAACTCTAGGGTGATTGGACGAGTACACCCATCCTCACCAGCACTCAAAAGAACCAAAATAACCTACTGTTTCCTTCTCCCGTACCGGAACCTCAGGAGGAGGAGTAGACGTTCAGAGGAGTTCTCTTTCATTTTGGATAGAGAAGAAGTAGTACTTTCGCTGTTTTTTTTTTTTTTTTTTTAAAGAATAGGAGCTAATGGAGGGACTGGCCCCTCTCCCTGATGGTGGGTACATGAGGGGTCCCGCCAGTCCCGGTGACCCTCCTGCGAGCGGGCTGGCAGGTGCAAGACCCCCTCGAAGCTGATTTAGACAATGGGAATGGTCCCCATTGTCCCGGTCGGAGACCGAGGTTTCTCCCGTATATCGACCGTGGGAGCTCGCCAGATCGGATGGAAAATTGAAAAACATCAAAGAGAGAATTTCGCAAATGAGGCCAGAAAAATGGGAAAAATTCCGCAGTCAAACCGTCTAGACCGGGGCTTTTCCGTTTCGAAAGCGATTTTGAAGCTGCATCGAACTCATCAATGATGAATGGGTTCGCCATGTCCCGGGGATCGGAATCGCCGAGACTGGGAAGCCCGTCGTGGAGATCGGCAGAATGAACTGGAGTTGGCGTACACAAAAATCTGTAAAAGGAAGAAGCATATGTCAGAATGGAAGAAGGATCCGTAAGAATTTCCCCATTGGAGTGGTCACGGATTTGATTGAGCGTCTGGCGAGCTCCTTTGGATGCCTCAAGGGAGAAAAAAATAATCGGTCGGAGCATCAGCTAAATTCAGCATTTTCTCCCTGGAACGAATTGCCGCTCCTTCTGCCTCGTGATTAACATATAGAGACAATTCTTCCTTCTAAAAAAATAATCGGTCGGAGCATCAGCCAAATTCAGTATTTTCTCCCTGGAACGAATTGCCGCTCCTTCTGCCTCGTGATTAACATATAGAGACAATTCTTCCTTCTTTTGGGCAAGAGAAGGTGAAGTGGGGTCGAAGCATTCGAGGTAGTGAATATCAGACTGAAGGGAGTAAAAACGAGATATGAATGTCGACTTTTTTCCAGACGAGTAAACCTGAACGAAAGTTTTGATTTCGGCCTTGGCTACTTCCCACCAAGAAGCGATTGTGGGAAACTCGGGTTTCTTCGCTTCCATATCGTGCCAGAAATTAAGAAAGGAAGTACAGAAAACTTGATCGCCTAAGAGGGAGTTGTTAAAATGCCAGAAAGCAGAACCTCGCAGTGATTTCAAGGCAGACGAAACGGACAAGGTAACGACGGCATGGTCTGAGAGAGGAGCACAAGGAATGATGCAAGTTGCTTTAATGCGCGCAAGGAGAGGCGCGTTGACGTAAAAGCGATCGAGGCGGGATCGTGGATGATGGCGCTGCAAGCCCGTGTATGTGAAGGACCGTTCCCGGCCGTGGAACTCTCGCCAAGCGTCTGTCAAGAAAAAGGTTCGGACAAGGGCTTGCAATCGTTCCTGGATAGCAGATCTGTATTCGCGAGAATTATCCCGGTCGAGAGCGGGTTCCAAGGTACAATTAAAATCACCTCCTATGACGATGAGGGAATTTATTGGACAGAGAGAGAGATCACTCTCCAGTGCTATCATGAGTTGAATACCTAGCTCATCGGATTGAGGCATGTATACATTGTATGTAATAAGACGAAAATCGTCCCAAAGGAAATCAACACGTAGTAAGTGTCCTTTCAAAATTTCTTTTTGAGAAGAGAAAGAAAGGGAAGAAGATTTCTGAAAACCCGTGAGAACTCCTGTTCCATTAGAAGAACTAGAACTAGTATACGAATCAATTCCCCATTCGTCGAGGAGAAACCGACCTGAAGAACGCAAATTCGTTTCTTGCAGGAAAATTAACGGGAAAGCAAAATGATTGAGGAAAGTAAAGATTTTGAAACGCTTCGCAGTCAAGGAAATGCCACGGGTATTCCAACTGCAAATTTCCATTATTATTTTTGGGAGTCAAAATCTGACAAAGGCTTCCTCAGTTTTTTTTGGAGTCTGAAGAGCCACTTAGAGAACATTTTATCTGAGGAGGCAACTCGGAGGACATCAATCATGGAACATATGCCCGATAGATCACTGCTGTACTGCAGAGCGAGAGGAACAACCGATTTCTTAGAATGTTTAGCTTCCTCAAGAAAACTGAGAAAATCCTGTACATTAAGTGGGGTAGAAGATGGATCCAGAGAGGAAAGCGCTTCAAGTTCAGCAGGTTCAAGTGTGGAAGGGGAGAGAGCCGCGGTTTGGAGATCAACGTCTACGTCGGGGAGAGCAGTATCCTTGAGTTTCTTCTTTCCCAAGGAAACAGGGGATGAGTCAGATGACGTTCGTTTGGTGGACGGGAGTTGCGTGGAACCAGAAGGGATTGAGGGCCATTGGGAAGAGAGGAACAAAACCGGTGGAGGATCGCTCGAATCTAGCAAAGACGACGCGTTTGTATCGGGACTTGATGAGGGGTCGACTTCGACGGGACCTGAAGTGTCCATCGTGTTCGCATCCTGAGAGGGAATGGGTTCTTTATCATTTATACACGATTGAACATCTGACGCAATCGGTTCTGTTGGCAACGAATTTTCAACGGGGTCATTGTCCATAGCCTTAGGGGCTTCAGTGGGGGGATCATTCAGTACTGTGGAGGGACCGGCAAGAGAGACGTCATGAGATGAGACATTCAGAGTAGGGAGAATCCCAGGTTCTGATAGAGGGGGGAAGGCACTCTCGCTCTGTGAATTCGGAGAAGGACCAATGGAAGGAAGAGAAAGCAACTGGGGACACTTGCTTTTCATGTGTCCAACAGCGTGGCAGTGAAAACAGGTGATGTCACCCAGGCTCAAGAAGACAGTATAGTTCCGCCCTTCAAAAGAGATAGGGACGGAATGAGGAACGGCGTTTTCGTTGGCAATTTGTATGCGACGTCGATGTCCCACTGAAGCAAGATGAAGCAGCTCTCCACCAATTTCTTGGATGAGAACAATAAATTTTCCTCAACCCACGCAATACTAAATTCAAATTCACACTGATTTCCAGAACGAGAATGAAATTGTTTCTTAGCACCACCCATTCCATTTTTCGAGTGCAAACAGCTCTGATGTTGCACCGAATCAAGAAAAAGAATCTCTCACACCCTTTCGACTGGAGACAAGATACCTGCGACTGTTATTCAATGAGAATGAAATTGTTTCTTAGCAAAACACATTTCAATTACATATAGCTACGAAGTTGATTCGAAGGAAGAAAAGTCAACTCACACACAAATTCGACATCGCCACATGCGACCAATTCCTTGGGCGAGAAAGTCCATTTTCCTTTCCTTTGATTCACATGTTCATATTTTGTCCCTCTTTGGATCCTCTTGGAAATTATCTCCGTAAGCTCGTCTCTAAAGTTAACCAAGATCTAGTCCTTGATATGAAACTGTTTTTATTTCACAATTTTCCCAATGGTAAATTGTATAGTCACCAAATGCGATCTTTGACAGATTTCATTTTGACACTTGCCAAATCAACTATTTATAAGACTTACATGAACCATTTGAAACGTACATCTCATGACCCCCCAAACTATTTAGTTATATTTCAGGAAAGGCTGCGTTCCAGGATACGACATGACTTCCAAGTATCGTGCGTCCAACAAGGAAACTTTCAAAACTTCAACTCTACATGGGAACCATTGGCTGAGACGGAAGAAGGAGACACACTCATTTTCAATATAGAATGACATTCGGTGGAAGACGCTAAAAATCCAGCATCCATGCCAAAAAATTTCCTTTGAGTCGTGCCCAACCCAATCCAATTTCTCATTGTGAAAATGCTGGTGACTGGAATCTTTCTTCTCTTACCAAATGTATTTTCAAGCAGCAAACCTCCATTTTCTATACTTTTATGTATACATGATGAATTTTATTTTCTAGACGAATTTGAAATGACATGAAGCTTTTCCTAGCCGATATACAGGGAGTTAAGAAAGTTGCGTCCCATCGCAATATGCCTATAACCTCAGCAAACATTTAAAAATCAGAAAATCAACATTATTTTCTAGACGAATTTGAAATCCCATGAACCTTTTCCTAGCCGATATACAGGGAGTTAAGAAAGTTGCGTCCCATCGCAATATGCCTATAACCTCAGCAAACATTTAAAAATCAGAAAATCAACTTGACCGTAACACAAGAAGTCATAATGTTCATAGAACTCGCCTTTTCATGTACTGACCCAGACCTTGACAACTGAGATGAAATGGTAAAGATAAATAAAATAAATGAAACAGATATAATTGAACAATAAAACAATAAATGAAACAGATTGGTAACCTGCATTTTATTCCACTAACCTGTAATACTATTTTGAACTGCCCCACACCCAACCCCAGTAATATTGAGTGAGATAACATATACTCTCTAAAATTTCCAAGAGGAATTACCGTAGTTGATTTCTTCTATAACTGTGGATTAAGTTCTGAGAACCTTCTAAAACTTTGCATATATAAAATGCAAAGTTTATCTACTCTAGGAGTAGATAACTCCTAGGAGAGATTTTTAATAAGATTCCAAACAACTTCTTATGCAGAGTCCCCACCTGCGTCTTTTACAAGATTCTCTAAAATGTTATATAGGATTCGATATGCAGGCTATAAGGACTCTTATAGAGTCATTCGCATGGATTCCGGACGGTAAGTGTCTATTCTATAGAAACTACCTAGAACTCAATGCAATTATATAAATTATTGTATACAAAACTAATAGGAACCTTATTGAAACCTTCCATCGCAACCTATCGAGGGAGTCTGTAAGCTATTCAAAAGTAAATTTCCTATGAGATTATTCGATAATATTTCTATTAAACCTGAGAAACAGCAGAAATCACCCGGCACCAAACTGACTTTCGCGCTCACTTCTCCTTCTCCTGCATGAATATATGGAGCCAGGGATTTCAAATGGACTTTAATTCATCTCGAAAATAAAATTCATCATGCATAAAACAGCAGAAATCACCCGGCACCAAACTGACTTTCGTGCTCACTTCTCCTTCTCCTGCATGAATATATGGAGCCAGGGATTTCAAATGGACTTTAATTCATCTCGAAAATAAAATTCATCATGGATACATACAAGTACAGAAAATGGAGGTACGCTGCTTGAAAATACATTTGGTTGAAGAAAGAGTTGAAGAAAGATTTCAGTCACTAACATTTTCACAATGAGAAATTGGATTGGGCATGACTAAAAGCACTCTTTGTACAAATTCGTTTAATCCAGGGAATTCCTTGACAATTTTAGCAGGTTAGATACCGGTGAAACCAGCTGCCCCTAATTGAGGCTCCTAATTGAGATTTAACGTACCATGCTTCCTGCAATTTAGAAGTGAAGAAGCAATTTACTTGGCTCTTCCCATTTTCGCCAACAATAGCCCCACTTGTTTATTCTCCCTCAGTAATAAAATCACACATTCCAGCAAAAACCAATTACAAGCTACTGCCACAAGACACGTACATGATCCAGACGAATTTTTTACACTGACAAATTGCTAAAGTTAATGCATCACTCTCACTCAATGCATCGCTGTGAGAAAATTCTCTTCTAGTGTAACGAAAGAGCTGAAACCTGGTGCTGATGGAGATGATGAATATGGGATATCTTCGATCTCGAATCGTCGCAATGGAACCGCAAAAACTCCGCAATACAAGAAAGACTTAAAATGCATCACATTCGGACAATGTATCACTGAGTGAGTTCTAGTGTAACAATAGAGCTGAAACATGATGCATCTATCTTCGATCACGAATCGTCGCCAAGAGGCCACTAAAACTCGTGGATATACATGAAAGAAAGAAAATGCATCACACTCGAGTTATGAGCGAATTCTCTTCTAATGTATCAAAGAAGCTGGAAACTGGTGCATCTCATCTTCGATATCGAATCGTCGCAATGGAACCGCAAAAACTCCGCAATACAAGAAAGATTAAAAATGCATCACACACTGTGAGTTCTCTTCTAATGCATCAAAGGAGCAGAAACTTGGTGCATCTATGTTCGATATCGAATCGTCGCCAGTAAAACTAACTCGTGGATAAACATGGAAGACAGGAAATGCACCACACTCGAGCACTATGAACTACCACTAATATAAGGAAAGAGCTGAAAACTTGTGCATCTATCTTCGATCACGAATTGTCGTCAGGAGTTCACTAAAACTCGTGGATATCCACGAAAAAAAGGAAATGCATCTCACTCGAGCTATGAGCTACTTCTAATGTATCTTCGATCTCGAATCGTCGCAATGGAACCGCAAAACCTCGGCAAAATAAGAAAGAAAAATGCACCATACTCGGACAGAGTTCTCTTCTAATGTAACGACCAAGCTGAATTCTTGCTCATTTTCTTCCGACCACGAAACACTACAAAATGAAACTGCTGAAGCTAGTAATAAATAACTGATATAGTTTAGTGAAACACTGACAGTGTTTCACTAAGGATGAGTTCACTTCTCTACGGCACCTAAAGAGCTAAAACCATGCATTTTCTCTGTTCCGGTATCTCAGTCAGAATAGTTCTGGAAGGTACGAAGATCCCAATAGCCGATGGATGGATGTGCAATTGATAACTTATTTCACGATTGAGTATTTCTGAATACTCCTTTATGAACGAGTTTTTGAATCATAGACACATTTCCTTCGAGNCTAGTAATGATAATATATATCCATTGAGATGTCATGAGATTTTATATCCTGATGTAATCTAAACTGATACGAAAAGTTGAGATAACCGAGTGTACAGAACTTTTGTGTCACCCTGTAGTATCTTTTTATGGTAGTAAACACGAAGTTCCGCTTATTGTGTGGACGAGAATTCTTCCAGGTGTTTTGTCAGCAAGATGAAGAGACAATTGTACTGCGCTTTCTTTCTTTGACCTCTATTTCAATGAAGAACAAACTCTGAATTGTCCTTTTCTCAAATTAAGAAGACAGGACAAAGGACTTTCAAATGTCAAATGCGCATCGCCTATTTTTTCAATTGGCCCGCGTTTAGAAATTACATCTCAAGAAAATTTACATTCAAATAATTTGTATTCGCAAAATTCGAAAATTTTGTATTCGCCCCCCTATATTTTCGTTTATTTGATTATGATTTATTAAAGATTAAATAAAAATGTGTCGGACCAATGCTCCCTCCTCACGCCCAGCCTCCAAAATCCTTGTTCGCTGTACGAAAGTGGAAGATATTCACCGTTTCCTTTTTATTTTTAGAGAAGAACCTGTCCAAGCGGAGATTCCTAAACCGGCAACTCCTCTTCCCATCCTAATTTTATTGTTTCCATTTAAAATCGCACAATAAGTAAGTTATAATAATGAGCATTCATAGTCATTACCCAGGGAGACTCATAGAAGTGCCATGCCAAATAGTGAATTGAAATTTGCCGTTGAAATCATGTCAACTTTTCGTATCAGTTTAGATTACATCAGGATATAAAATCTCATGACATCTCAATGGATATATATTATCATTACTAGTTTTGTACAACCATAACATGCCCCATAACATACGCCTCACTAATTTGTTATTCTCATTTCGATTTTAACATATTTTAGAATTGGAAGTTTCGTCATCCTAGGATTCGAAATCATAGGCTGACAGACTGACGGACTGGCGATCAGGGTGCTAATGTCGATACTTAACTTGGAAACTATACGTTTTCGAAATTAGACTTTAATTTTTCGAATATTCGATATCTTATAGGGATGAATTACAGTCGAATAACACACAGTTATTACAGTCGAATAACATGTGTAGGATCCAGTCCGTTCATCCTGACACCTGACATTCTAATGATGCTTTGTCAAAACACGACGTTTACGCGAATTGTAGCATTCATCTTGCTAAAATTCAGTATTTAATCAGAATGACCAGATTCGTGCACGAAAGCATGATCTCATGATAGATTTTCCAAGTTGTGTTATATTGAAGAGTTTTAGCAGTTTACATGCGTTGATAAATGAGCTGAAACATAGGTTCTCTAGTTTCACTTGCTAGAGAACCCATTTTTCATCTCTTTTGGTGCATTAGAAGAGTACTCTCGCATAGTAATACATTATTCGGGCGTGATATATTTTTTGAAGTCCCTTACAATCTTAAAGCAGCTTGTTCGTTATATTAGAAGAGAATTCGCTCATAATGATGCATTGATCGAGTGTGATGCTTTTTATATCTTTCATATATCGACGAGTTTTATCGGTTTCTCAGAGGCAAATCGTGATCGAGGATGCTTCAGGAATAAGCTCTTTTGATGCCTTAGTGTAGAATTCCCAGGTATCACCTCATTCGTTACATTGGAAGAGAATTCGTTCATAGTCATATGACCTTTGACCGAGTGGGATGTCTTTAATATATGGACGAGTTATAGTGGTTATAGTTATAGTGTTCGCGATACAGTCTCGAATGGGGGTGCATTTTCTATATTCATATATCAAGTTTTAGCCGTTTCCTTGCTATTATTTGCTATCGAAGATGCATGCCCTTCGATCATCTCCTTCGTTACATTAAGGAGAAGTCGCTCCTAATGATACATTGACCAGGTGTGATGCATTTTCTATATTTCATATATGACTCGTTTTATCTGTTTCCTAGAAACGAATTGTGAATGAAGATGCATGCCCCAAGAATCCTATAATTCTTAACAAAGGCCCCTATTGGTGCCTTAGTTGAGAATTCGTCCATTCGTCCACACTGTCGACGAGATTTAGCGGTCTCCTTGCATTGATTTGTGTTCGATCATAAATCCTCCAGGGCTTCGATTCCAAATTACAAGAATATCACAATAAAAACAATAAGGGAATCATAAATTGAACCAACGTCGAATCGAAGTTTCTTCAATGTTATGTGCTTCTAGGACAGAAGTCAGTGGTGAATGCTGTACGTTTCTCTTTGATGCAATGGAGGTAATAAGATATTTCCACTTTCTTCCTCATAGCAAAAATAATACGATATAATGAGTTAAGCCAATATTGTTATTATGCATGTATTCTGATCGGAACTTGACAGAATCCTTAATACATTTTTCATCATGAAATCAATCAGAAAATAATAAAAAATAGTGGAATGTGGTGAGGCTAAGGCATGGTGTCATCGCCTTTGGCAGTCGCAAGTAATCAACTGTACAGTAGATATCGAACTATAGCGTTCATTTCGACAGGATTTCATAGCGTTACATGAAATTTCGAGACGATACATTAGAATAATGGCGTCATTACAGAATCTTTCAGTTCGTACTATAGATACCTATACATTATAATGAAGACTGCAGATTGTTACAAAATAGCATTGTTCTTCAAAATATTCTTTATAGTGAATTCGGTTTCAGTCGAATGGTGTGCATGGAGATATTTTATCTCATGGTGATGAATGCATCAGATTTCATGTTATCCTATCAACAGCGAAATTCCCTTTGCACTCCATTCGACTGAAAGCGAGTTAATCCTGCTCATATATCGAATCCTAGAAACATGAACGCTATATCGTCAAAATCTATTTTGCTTTTGTAAAAAGCATTATTTCTGATGCATGTATCACAATGAGATAAAATATCCTTTTCAACTGAAACTGAGTTTGTCCTCACATATCGAATCCTAGAAAGATTAACGCTTTATTGCCAGAATCTATCGTCTTGCGAAAAATCACTTCTACTTGAGCATGAACTGCCAACATTCGCGACGCCTGCAGAAACCGAATTCGTACGTTTATCGTAACGAATAATTGAGTTCATCCATTTCTGATATCGAACCCCAGGAAGACGAACACAATCCATCGTCTTCAGTAAAAAAAAAAACCATCAAATCGAACTGAATTCAATTTCTTCCTGCTCAGACATCGAAACCTCAATGAATGCTGTTTCGCCAAAATCCATTGCCTTGGTAAAAGGTAATTTGCTTTTGCCTTTGCTGCATGTTTCAGCCTGATCTGATCTTGTTTCAAAATAGCATTCATCGAAGTATTCGTTATAGTAAAAGTACGAGTTCCATTTCAGTGGAATGACAAGCACAGGGGATACATTGTCTCATGGTGATAGAGGGCATCAAATTTCGTGTATCAGGATGAAAAACAATATCGGCTATGCACGCCATTCAACTGAAAGCCAGTTTATCCTTCTTAGATATCGGATCCTAGTAAGTGTAAACCTATATCGGCACAATCCTTTGCAAAATGCATCACATCCGATGCATGGATCACCATGAGACAAAATGTCCCCTATGCATGCCGTTTGAAATTGAGTTAATCCATTTCTGATATCGAACCCTAAAAAGATGAACATAACCCATCATCATCCAAACATCAGTTCCAAGTTGTGTATCTGAATGGACAACAATATTCGCTATCCACGACATTCGACAGAATTCAATTTCATCCTGTTCAGATATCGAAACCTCGATGAACGTTATATCGCCTAAATCCATTGCTTTTGTAAAAGGCATCACCTTTGTTGCATGTTTATGCCTGAACTGAATAAGACGACAGATTGTTTCAAAATAGCATTCATTTTCACAGTATTCGTGATAGTAAAAGTATGAACACCCTTTTCTGTTATCGAATCCTAGAAAGATAAACGCTATAATGCCACAATCCATTGTCCGGAATCCAGATCTTGCGGAAAAGCATAAATTCTTCTACATCTACACGAACATCTACATCTATTCGGGACGCACGTCATCCAACAGACACCGAATTCGCACGATTTGCACGATTACTTTGCCGATGAACGCTATTTTAAAACAAAATGTCGTCTTTCTGTAATGTATTACTCATGAGGCATCAGTAGCATGAGCTGAAAGATTCCGTAATGATGCCGTTATAATGAAATATCGTTATGAAACTTAATGTTACCCAATGGAATCATATCAAGATGAACGCCGGATTTGGCGATGAGGCGTTAATTTTATACTCCTTGTGCATCAGAAATAATGCGATAGATTTTTGCGATATAGCGTTCATCTTTCGAGTTTTGGTCAAATGACGTGTCACATCATTGAGTAACGTTGACGTTTTGGACATTTACACATAGATGCAACGTTGTTCAACATTTCCTAAACGTTGCTGGAATATCTTGTGTTACTTGGGTTGACGATTTGGCGATTCATTTCAAACCACAAATGACCACAAATGCTCATTGCTTAGAGGTCCTTCGTAAGAGGCTGTAGAGAGCACAGGCGATAATGAAGCTGAGATGAATTCTTTCTCTCAGGTGATGAACGATTTGGCGATTCATTTCAAACCACAAATGACCACAAATGCTCATTGCTTAGAGGTCCTTCGTAAGAGGCTGTAGAGAGCACAGGCGATAATGAAGCTGAGATTAATTCTTTCTCTCAGGTGATGCAAAAAAAGGAACGGTCGTCGATCTCGAAGGAAATGTGTCTATGATTCAAAAACTCGTTCATAAAGGAGTATTCACAAATACTCAATCGTGAAATAAGTTATCAATTGCACATCCATCCATCAGCTATTGGGATCTTCGTACCTTCCAGAACTATTCTGACTGAGATACCAGAACAGAGAAAATGCATGGTTTTAGCTCTTTGGGTGCCGTAGAGAAGTGAACTCATCCTTAGTGAAACACTGTCAGTGTTTCTCTAAACTATATCAGTTATTTTTTACTAGCTTTAGCAGTTTCATTTTGTAGTGTTTCGTGATCGGAAGAAAATGAGCAAGAATTCAGCTTGGTCGTTACATTAGAAGAGAACTCTGTCCGAGTATGGTGCATTTTTCTTTCTTATTTTGCCGAGGTTAACGCCAAGGTAACGCTGCTAAGCTCTAGCTTCTATGTAATCTTCATCGAGTATCGAGCTCACTCTACGTAAAGGAAAAAAAGCACCTATAGGTGCTCAAAATCACTTGAGGACCGCTGTTAAGCACATCGAAGATAGATGCACAAGTTTTCAGCTCTTTCCTTACATTAGTGGTAGTTCATAGTGCTCGAGTGTGGTGCATTTCCTGTCTCCTATTTATCCACGAGTTAGTTTTCCTGGCGACGATTCGATATCGAACATAGATGCACCAGGTTTCTGCTCCTTTGATGCATTAGAAGAGAACTCACAGTGAGTGTGATGCATTTTAAGTCTTTCTTGTATTGCGGAGTTTTTGCGGTTCCATTGCGACGATTCGAGATCGAAGATATCCCATCTTCATCATCTCCATCAGCACCAGGTTTCAGCTCTTTCGTTACACTAAGCAGTCGCGCTTCCTTCTTTCAGTAGTTGGAATCTTTGTGTGACACGTCGATATACTGCACGAATAACACTCATTGAAGTAAGAAATCGCATTCTCATCGTCGTTCGCTCGATTCTTGAATTTCCCGCGAATGATCGCAGTCAGGCTTGCTTCTTTCAGTAGTTTCAGTAGTTGGAATGTTTGTGTGAGGCGTTGATATACTGCACGAAGTTTTCAGATTGATATAGGTAGTAGCAATTTTTTCGTTCTCTGGGTGATTAGTGAAATTCGCGGAAATGATCGCAGTCAGGCTTGCTTCTTTCAGTAGTTGGATGCCTTGAGCGAGACGTCGATATACTGCAAAAATTACAATCATTTAACCAAGAAATCGCATTCTCACCGTCGTTTGCTCGATTCTTGAATTTCCCGCGAATGATCGCAGTCATGCTTGGTTCTTTCAGTATTTGGAATCTTTGTGTGACACGTCGAAGTACTGCACGAATTACACTCATTGAAGTAAGAAATCGCATTCTCACCGTCGTTCGCTCGATTCTTGAATTTCCCGCGAATGATCGCAGTCAGGCTTGCTTCTTTCAGTAGTTGGATGTCTTGAGCGACACGTCGATATACTGCACGAATTACAGTCATGGAACCAAGAAATCGCATTCTCACCGTCGTTCGCTCGATTCTTGAATTTCCCGCGAATGATCGCAGTCATACTTGCTTCTTTCAGTAGTTGGAATCTTTGTGTGAAACGTCGATATACTGCAAAAATTACACTCATTGAGGTAAGAAATCGCATTCACACAGTCTTTCGCTCGATTCTTGAATTTCCCGCGAATGATCGCAGTCAGGCTTGCGTCTTTCAGCTGTTGGAATCTTTGTGTGAGGCGTCGATATACTGCACGAATTTTTCAGATTGATGCAGGTAGGAACAATTTCTTTTTTCTCTGGGTGATTAGTGAAATTCGCGGGATTTCAAATCGACTTTAATTCGTGTAGAAAATAAAATTTATCATGCATACATAAAAGTGCAGTAAATGGAGGTCCGCTGCTTGAAAATACATTTGATAATAGGGGATTCCAGTCACCAATATTTTCACAATGAGAAATTTGATTGGGTTGGGCATCACTAAAAGCACTTTTTGTACATTTGTATGGTTTTAATCACATTCTTGAGTTTTTTTCTAAAGGAAATTCTTTTTTATGGATGCTGGAATTGGGCCCCAGCCTCCAGGGGGGTCAGAACCTCCTCTCGGTTATGCTCGGGGTGCTACCCGTTTAACCAGCAATCCAACCTTTTCCTTCCATTTGACTTGTAGGTTTGGGAAAGCGTCTTCCACCGAATGTCATTCTATATTGAAAATGAGTGTGTCTCCTTCCGTCTCAGCCAATGGTTCCCATGTAGAGTTGAAGTTTTGAAAGTTTCCTTGTTGGACGCACGATACTTGGAAGTCATGTCGTATCCTGGAACGCAGCCTTTCCTGAAATATAACTAAATAGTTATTGGGGGATCATGAGATGCACGTTTCAAATGGTTCATGTAAGTCTTATGAATAGTTGATTTGGCAAGTGTCAAAATGAAATCTGTCAAAGATCGCATTTGGCGACTATAAAATTTACCATTGGGAAAATTGTGAAATAAAAACAGTTTCATATCAAGGACTAGTTCTTGGTTAACTTAAGAGACGAGCTTACTGAGATAATTTCCAAGAGGATCGAAAGAGGGACAAGAATCAAAGTCCCTGTTTGGGCACAGAAGGGACATGTTGGTATTCATCTTATTGGATAACGATGGTGAGGATAAACTATTATGTAATAAACGCCAGCTGATATCTCCATCAGACTTTGATGATGGATTTCTATATGGTGCTTTCCACGTTGGAGAGAAGGAAGTGTATCATTCCGATGATGATCGAAATGATCTTCATTCCGCACAACTGTTCCACATTCAATTCGGAGTATTTTTCCAGCTTCTCCATGGTCTTCAGTTGGACGTTGGTATCTGCTGGGATGCTCACATTTACGAGGAGGGCGGTCTTATTTTCATTCCTGTAGATGGTGAGATCTGGCTTGTTACAGACTATGGTGCGGTCTGTAATTATGGGGATGTCTCAGAGTACCTCGGAGGATTTCTCCACTACAAGCTGTGGCTGGTGATCGTACCATTTCTCTGGGGCATCCAAGCCGGCTTGCTTGCAGACACACCAGTGTATGTATTTGCACACCTGGTTGTGTCTGTACAAATACTCCCTCGGGGCGAGTTCGGGCAGTCGTTTAGGAGGTGGTGAACCGTTTCGGATGAGCCATGACAATATCGGTAGCGGTCTTCAACATCCAGCTTCAGGATGTGCTTCTCTTAGTTACGAGTTCTAATGCACTGGTCCTAAATGGCTAGGATCTTGCTCTCTGTCTCGGCATTCGCCGAGACAGACTTTAGCCAGTTATAGCTGAAGTCCGAGTCGATCGATGGTTTATCGATGATTTGGGAATGCTGACCGTGAAGTGGCTTCTCCTTCCACCAAGCCTCTCAGTCACGTCGCAGTCGTCGCCGAGGTAGGGTGCGTTTGAGGTAGGGTGATTTCTTCAGAGCATCGCGCTCTCTCAGGATGAATTCGATCAGTCCCCTCCCTCCCTTGCATCTCGGGAGGTAGAGTCGTTCGACGGCAGTCTTCGGATTGTGAGCGTGATGCATGGTCAGGAGTTTTCTGGTTGCTCGATCGAGGGCCTGGAGTTCCGTGGGTGACCAATCGATAACTCCGAAGATGTAGGGCAGGGGTGGCAAGGCTGTTGAGGGCAGAGATCTTATTTCTGCGTTCGGCAGATGCTCCGTCGAGATCCGCCGTACAAGGCGGATTCTGCGTTTGTATTCGGTCGTCTGCCTGTGCTTCGTGCGCTTGGCGGCCACGGAAGAGTTCTCTTCCACACCCAGGTATTTATTGGATGTCAAGGACCGTAAGCTCTCGGAATTGCTTGTCGTTGGTGGTGGTGATATTTCCCATAATGGTGAGTATTCCGCTGTGGACTGAGGGCTTCGCGCACTTGTTGAGTCCAAATGTCATGCAGATGTCTTTGGTGAAGATGCTGACGACGTCGAGTAGTTTTTCGAGCTGTTGCTCGTTCGAGGCGTAGCTTTTCAGGTCGGCTATGTTGTGAAGGTGGTTTATGCAATGGTCTGCATTCTTCGCCTTACGTTGTAACCGCAGTCAGTTCGAGCCAGCTCGGTACTGAGTGGGTTGATAGCCAAGTGTCTCCATGGAAGATCCCGCGTCTGGTGGAAATGGTTGTCAGAGTGGAGTCTTGTCCCTTGAGGGACATTACCGTCTTCCAGCGAGGCATGGTCTGTTGGAGGAATAGCTGATGTTGTACCCGAAGGCGTCCATACTATACCATATCCATCTATCTATCCATGACAGAGAGCTTCTTCCCAATTCTTGCATCATCCATGATCATACGGTTGAGTAGGTAGCTGTTCTTTGCAGCCGCACGATCCTTTTCGACACAACTTTTGCTCCTCCGACATGATGTTGTAATCAGAGATGTGTCGTTCGATTTGTGCTGCTAGGATGGAAGACAGCACTTTGTAGATGATTGGCAGGCAGGTGATCGGCCTGTAATTCCGAGGTAGCTCGATTTCGGCCTTTTTCGGCAGGAGGTAGGTGACTCCTGTGGTGTGCCAATCCGGCATCTTCGAGGGGTTCCTCACTACTCCCTCCCTACTCACTACTCACTACTCCTACGAACGCGAGTTGTTCATGAAGCGATGTTAATTGCTTTAGCCAGAAGTTCGGAAGACGGTCGTGTTATTTTTTTTTTCAACACATGGTGTGACTGGTGGAGTGTGCCAGTTATCCTCTTTCATCCTGACCTCACACTCCCCGCTGGGCCTTAGTGTGGCCCTTCATTTGAAGGTAACGGGCACACGGGATGGAACTGGCCACGTCCCACTAGGTGGCGATAGGTGGCTCAGCTGAGGTACTCAGATGCGGAGGAGATGGAGGAGATTATTATTATTATTATTTTATATTTTATTTCATGAAATATGTAAAACCGACATTAGAAACGTGTTGGTTTGACTTAAATAATATAGTCTATTTTCACTGTGGGTCCAAACTTCTGGGATACCCTGTACAATACCTATCAAATGAGGCTGAAAACAATGGACATCCCAGGTTCAATTCCAGATAACACGTTACGTTGGACCAACGTTGGGTAAAGGTGGGAAACGTTGGCGGAAAGTGAATGTTGCAGAACGATGTTGGCCTAATGTGAGCCCAACGTTGGCATATCTCCACGTTGAGAAGAACTGCAGAACTCCTGGTGGAGAACATCAAAACCTTTAAGTTCTATGCAGGGCATTAAATGGAGGAATGGGTCTCGTTTTCGCACAGTACACCAAAGTTCCCTTTCCTCTTTCCCTGGAATCGTCCTTCGCAGGATTGTTTCGTGCAGTGGTCCTCAAACTTTTTAAGGCGAGGACCTTAGGGTCACTTTGGTCCACTTTGATTGCTGATTTGAAGCTGCTCTAAGCAGTCCCATTTAAAAAATAACCGGCAATCGAAAACTGCATGTTCCTACCGTATCCACGGTATCCCGTATCCAATTGCTTTACAAAAATGCAGAATGTATCGTTCGAGTCGGGAAGTATCTGTCCGCCCCCTTTCCTTTTCTCAGAGATATTCGACAAGTTTTTATACTCCACTTCCATTGAAGTGTAGTATAAATCTTTTTTTGCATATTCTTCGCAGTCGACTATCGCCGTTTACTTTTAATTCTTCAGTTGCCTTTCGCCCCATCATGATCTCGGCTTATGCTGATGATGTTACCGTTTTTATCTCCTCGGACCCTGGTTTTCGAATTTTGCAATATACAATACTTCACATATGACGTCGAAGGATACGAACGGATTTATAATCTTTTTGGGCACCAGAAACCACGCCAAGCACCGCCTGTAAACTTTGCACGTAGAGTACTAGGGGGTTTGATAAATCAGTAATTTCAGGAAAGGCTGCGTTCCAGGATACGACTTGACTTCCAAGTATCGTGCGTCCAACAAGGAAACGTTGAAAAATTCAACTCTATGTACATGGGAACCATTGGCTGAAGCGGAAGGAGACACACTCATTTTCAATATAGAATGACATTCGGTGGAAGACGTTTCCCAAACCTACAATGAGTCAAATGGGAAAAACGGCTGGATTGCTGGTTAAACGGGTAGCACCCCGAGCATGACCAAGAGGAGGTTCCGACCCTCCTGGAGGCGGGGGCTCAATTCCAGCATCCATGCCAAAAATTTCCATTAGAAAAATCTCAAGAATGTGATTAAACGAATTAGTACAAAGAGTGCTTTTAGTCATACCCAACTCAATCCAATTTCTCAGTGCGAAAATGTTGGTAACTGGAATCTTTCTTCTCTTACCAAATGCATTTTCAAGCAGCGTACCTCCATTTTCTGTACTTGTATGTATGCATGATGAATTTCATTTACCAACTCAATCCAATTTCTCATTGCGAAAATTTTGGTAACTGGAATCTTTCTTCTCTTACCAAATGCATTTTCAAGCAGCGTACCTCCATTTTCTGTACTTGTATGTATGCATGATGAATTTTATTTTCGAGACGAATTAAAGTCCATTTGAAATCCTACCGTATCCACTCACACCTCTACCTCTCATGGTCACGGATATTGCCATTATTTGGAGTAAGGGCTCATGTCAACGCATCAGTTCCTGGTGCTGCTTTGTTTCAAGTTGTATTTTCGATAAATACGCCTTTTTTCTCCTTAACTTCATTTACTTGCGAGGAAACACATTTTTCTCTGCAGTAAATGGATGCTCCAAATTTTAAACAGGTGCACATTTAAATAAGTAAGCATCTGAATGTAAACATGCATTATATACGTATATCTAAATATCTATACAATGGCTAAACTTGCGAGTTTTCAGCGAAGGATTCCAAATCCGGAAATTAAAAGTGTTTGTCGTGACTATTCATAAGTGCCGATAAAACAATTATTGAGAAAGACAATTATTAGTTAATCAGTGAGCCGCACTTTGAATTCCGCTGGTTTAGTACGTCGCCATATGTCTCGCCTAGTCTCATTATAGAATTTAATTTACCTCGGAAACTTTGCATCATTTGTTCCCCACATCCAATTATCCGATTCGTGCCGGACAAGCACTTCCATGGTGAATGAAGGGCCTAATTATGGGGCTCAAATCCTGTTATGGAAAGAGAAGGCCTCAAAAGATGACAATCGTGGGAAGTACTATTCCCTATAGTATTGATACTTCCAGCCAGACCGAGAGAGACTCGGTGGTAAGGTTCCCCGGTAGGGAATCACGTACGGAAATACAATCTCAATCGGAACCTCCATTAACCCCCTGAATGTCATGGCGCACGTCGGCATTTCGCGTTGGCCGCGCGACAAGCCTACGAGGGACCAACGTTGGCCCAACGTAGGTGTGCTGCCTGCGGAGTCACGACAAATGTTGGCTGCCGCCCAAGCGCCAAAGTAGGACCAACACCAGCAGCCCACTGCGATGTCAGGCCACTTT
>CAJPEV010000894.1:33676-71360 GCA_905338385.1 Darwinula stevensoni
TTTTTTTTTTTCAAAAAATGCATATTCTTCGCATTTGGGAGGGAGAGTTATTTTTCCACTCTGAGTGGAAAAATTGTGGGAGTGGGAGTGAGGGTTCAAATAAGTGACATTGCAGTGTTGGCTCAACGTTCAGCCAGTGTTGAACTTCAACGTTCATCTGAGTGTTCCAGCGACATTACAATAGTGACTTAATGTTAGCTGCAACGCCAACCAAACACTGGGAAGGTTCAAAATTAACGTTCATACAACGCTGATTGAATGTTAGTATGTTTGCTGGGTAGTTTCTGTTCTGAAGTGCAAAAAGTTGAAACTAAAAATAGAGATAATACATTCCAGATGGGTAATACATTTTCAAGTTTACTATAGCTTCGCATAGGATATGACATTTGAGCATTTTGGCAAATCTCCAGTGGATTAAGCCACGATTCTTTTTCATTTCTGGACAAATTAATTCATTTGCCCCATTCCAAGGATTTTCTTCGCGCAGACGACGCCCTGAAACTATTTTCATGCTCACTTTAGCCGCAAGATGTCAGTAGTTGGTGTTTCCGCCGTCCTATATGGCGTCTCTAGGTTCTGGAGGTTCGCCTTTACACACCCGCTCGGAGCTACGACTTCAATGAAGACGCTGTATTCGTCTTCCGTCCCTCTTTTCCTGCACTCGCGTGTCTCATCCCTCGTATAATCCAGGCCCGACATATCCATCGGCCTAACTCGATTGCACCGAGCGTAGTTTTACGGTTGGCCTATGGTTACAGGATTTCGCCAGCCTTGGATTTGCAAAAGAAATTTCGATTGGCGTGACTATTGCCATATTTGAGTTTCATGGGAGCTCTCGAGCCGTGGAGTCGGAGCGGGATTACCTCTTGACATAGAGTGGTGTTCCTGGCCATGTCTCCCCGCATGCCAAATAGATCAATTCCAGACGTGTGCGACAGCCTCGACTGATCTTCCCCCTTAACTGCACTCACCATATATGTTAGGCCTAAGAAAGAAGTGAGATTTGACCCTCATTTTAAAAAATACGGTGTTTTTTTCTATGTGCTGCCGTTCTTTATGCATCGTTCGAACCATGGTATGCAGCCGTGTCTGGAATGCTGCTGGAATCTGTGGTCTTTTCTGACCCTTCAATTTTTATTTTCAATGGAGGGAACAATTATTTAAATTATTCATAGAAGTAAAACAGGAAAGCTTAATCCCCGTGAAAAATTATGAGAACTACCCTGAATCATTGTTCTATATTAAAAATAAAAACAAAACGTGATTCAGATTATCCAATTAAAAAAATTTCCAACTAATGGGACATTGGCATCACAAGGATATGGAAGTCAAATAATTGGAAAGAATTTCTTTGAGAGTTTTATTTTACATTTAAATTTGAAAGAAATGATATTGTTTGTGTACATCATGATCTAAGTTTCTGACTTGGAGGAGTGATTTTTTTCCTTACAACAGAGATTGGAAGATTGGTGCATGCAGTTCTTCGCTCTCTACTCTAAAGTCCTGAGCTGCTTCTCACCCAGATTGATGAAAGTGCCACAGGCAACATTCACTGTAAGGAGTTCCCATCTGAGAATCTCCCATCGGGCATGAGGCAAGTGAGGCAGCGAGGTAAGGTGTGTACAGAGATTCATTGCAGAAAGTGGAAGAAATATCACATTTGGTTCCACGAATTGATGAGTAGGAAGACAAGGTGGCAGTGGGACCCTTGATTTTTCATTCTTAGTAACTTGAGTGTTAGATTACAGGGCCCCTTACATGTGTGAAAAGTTTGATTGCAATTATAAAGCCAAGGAGGAAAAATGAACTAAAGTCATATTAGCCTCAGCTTTCTCGTTCTTAATTTTTAAGAATTTTTTGCCTTTCAGGATAATTGACCCAGATGCTAATTTTTGATACCTAACCCAGAATTGCTTTACTAGTTATCAATAATTGTATATGCAATAAAGAATTTGTAAAAAATTTGTTTGCCTGTTGACTAGTCTACCCTACAGAATGAATTCATGTCTCATCCAACTAGTAGGGTGGGAGCAATTTGAAGGAAGTTAGGATGCCAGCTTCTTCAATGACCTGCCTGCACTTGAGCAGCTCTGAAAGTGGAACTCTGCTTCATCCTAACAAAACCTGATATCCACCATAATAATCTACTTAAGGGGGGCACCAATGCCATAATACTTCAAGCTGGAATCAGCACTTGGAAACTGGTATGTGTCTCCCTAGTTATTCAATTTTACCTGACATTATGACTTCATCAAGGATATTGTTGAATCTTGAAACTCTTGGTTGGGGAAACATCAAGGTCTCTAGCTATTGCCCAATTTAAAATCCCAACTGGAAGCAGCTATATTTTCTAGCTGATCATCAGGCGAAAAGTAAACAAGTTTTACCAGCTGGAAATTAGTCCGGTATCATTGAGAATAGTGATCCAATCAAGCTGGTAACCAGCTGAGTAGTAGATGGTTTTGACATGCTGAAATTCAGCTTGGAAACAATTTCCGGCTGGTGACCAGCTGGAGGGCCAATAGGTTTGGTACAATATTTTTCATTATACTGTAATGAAATGACTCGCTTGCTCCACGAAGGAGAAGTGAAACATTGGAACGTTTCGAACCGTTTCTTTACCCACGGTAGCTCGTGAAAGCTCTCGATGAGAATTCAATCAGGCCTTCGTAAACAAAGGCTCTGCGACTTGGAACAGGCAACAAGCATTTGACGGAGGAGTCGTGAGTTGCCCCTGAAAATGAAACCCATTGACACAAGAATGCTGGACCTGGCGCAGATACGCTATTCGTACTGGAAAAAAATTTTTAAAAATTAAATACTCACCCACAAAGTCTTCGGCCTAAATATGGGATAGAAGGCGAATCCAGGACGACTGTTCATTTGAATTAGAGTTTTAAGCTTTTTTTTTCAAGTAAAAGCAATACAGTACTTATCCTTGAGAAGAAATCGCGGTAAATCCTTGACATCAGAAAGTGAATCGATATCCCTGCAAATAAAGGCTTCCATAAAAAAAACTCCAATACCCAGCAAACATAGTAACGTTGTGGGAACGTTCCCTCAGAGTCAATACAGTGTCATCGACGTTGAAGGTCAAAGACCAACGTTGCGCGAATATTGTAGCAATGTTATGGCATTATGATACCTTTTAACATCGCATTTTAAAAAAATATTTACGGTAGTTTCATGGAATATGCATCGCCAAATAGGGAAAAAAAAAATTTTCCGCAAAACGACAAAGAACCTATCCAGTGTTACTACCCCAGTAATACCCGATATTGGGTGAATGCTGGACCAACATTGGGCACGATGTTCACATGCATCTTGCCATTATTGCTAATACCGGCTAAATATTGGCTCGATATTGACTTCCCAATTTTGCCATTCCATCATCGATGCAATATTAGACTGACGCGATGATCCAATCCACGGAGGAGATGATCCACGGAGGAGTTAATTTTGAGGAAATGCCGAAGTTCTCCTCTTGCCCACTAGATGGAGGTATGGGTCTCGCTTTTCGCACAAAAGTACACTTCCCTCTTTCCATGGAATCATCCCTCACAGGAGTGTTTATTACCTCACCATATGTTTTTCATTGCCTCATTATAACAATCAATAAAATAGGACACTTATTAATTTATTATCCATATATTCGAGAAAGAAACATGGAGCCCAGGCAGTAAATAAGCTCATACTCCTTATGAGAATCCCTTCCATCGTAGTGCAAAATTACCGCAGAAAGAGGTAATATATATATTAGCTCCATTCTTCGCATTTGGGAGGGAGAGTTATTTTTCCACTCTCAGCGAAGGAAAGGAGGATTTCTGTATTCCACAGAGCAGAAAGGGGATAGCTGTTCCCTATAAAGTACTAAAATTAGTACTTTCAGAATTATATTTTATCCATTGCCTTCATTACTGACCAATTATGGAATGCTACAAGGGTTGGAATGAGGGTTCAAATAAGTGACATTGCAGTGTTGGCTCAACGTTCAGCCAGTGTTGAACTTCAACGTTCATCTGAGTGTTCCAATAAGCGACATTGCAATAGTGACTTAATGTTAGCTGCAACGCCAACCAAACACTGGGAAGGTTCAAAATTAACGTTCATACAACGCTGATTGAATGTTAGTATGTTTGCTGGGTAGTTTCTGTTCTGAAGTGCAAAAAGTTGAAACTAAAAATAGAGATAATACATTCCAGATGGGGGATACATTTTCAAGTTCACTATAGCTTCGCATTGGATATGACATTTGAGCATTTTGGCAAATCTCCAGTGGATTAAGCCATGATTCTTTTTCATTTCTGGACAAAATTAATTCATTTGCCCCATTCCAAGGATTTTCTTCGCGCAGACGACGCCCTGAAACTGTCTATTTTCATGCTCACTTTAGCCGCGAGATGTCAGTAGTTGGTGTTTCCGCCGTCATATATGGCGTCTCTAGGTTCTGGAGGTTCGCCTTTACACACCCTCTCGGAGCTACGACTTCAATGAAAACGCTGTATTCGTCTTCCGTCTTTCTTTTCCTGCACTCGTGTGTCTCATCCCTCGTATAATCCAGGCCCGACATATCCATCGGCCTAACTCGATTGCACCGAGCGTAGTTTTACGGTTGGCCTATGGTTACAGGATTTCGCCAGCCTTGGATTTGGAGAAGGAATTTCGATTGGCGTGACTATTGCCATATTTGAGTTTCATGGGAGCTCTCGAGCCGTGGAGTCGGAGCGGGATTACCTCTTGACATAGAGTGGTGTTCCTGGCCATGTCTCCCCGCGTGCCAACTAGGTCAATTCCAGACGTGTGCGACAGCCTCGACTGATCTTCCCCCTTAACTGCACTCACCATATATGTTAGGCCTAAGAAAGAGGTGAGATTTAACCCTCATTTAAAAAATACGGTGTTTTTTTCTATGTGCTGCCGTTCTTTGTGCATCGTTCGAACCATGGTATGCAGCCGTGTCTGGAAAGCTGCTGGAATCTGTGGTCTTTACTGTGCCCCGTCAATTTGTATTTTCAATGGAGGGAACAATTATTTAAATTACTCTTAGAAGTAAAACAGGAAAACTTAATCCCCGTGAAAAATTATGAGAACTACCCTGAATCATTGTTCTACATTAAAAATAAAAACAAAACAAGATGTGATTCAGATGATCCAATTTAAAAAATTTCCAACTAATGGCACATTGGCATCACTAGGATATGGAAGTCAAATAATTGGAAAGAATTTCTTTGAGAGTTTTATTTTACATTTAAATTTGAAAGAAATGATATTGTTTGTGTACATCATGATCTAAGTTTCTGACTTGGAGGAGTGATTTTTTTCCTTACAACAGAGATTGGAAGATTGGTGCATGCAGTTATTCGCTCTCTACTCTAAAGTCCTGAGCTACTTCTCACCCAGATTGATGAAAGTGCCACAGGCAACATTCACTGTAAGGAGTTCCCATCTGAGAATCTCCCATCGGGCATGAGACAAGTGAGGCAGCAAGGTAAGGTGTGTACAGAGATTCATTGCAGAAAGTGGAAGAAATATCACATTTGGTTCCACGAATTGATGAGTAGGAAGACAAGGTGGCAGTGGGACCCTTGATTTTTCATTCTTAGTAACTTCAGTGTTAGATTATAGGGCCCCTTACATGTGTGAAAAGTTTGATTGCAATTATAAAGCCAGGGAGGAAAAATGAACTAAAGTCATATTAGTTTCAGCTTTCTTGTTCTTTTTAAGAATTTTTTGCCTTTCAGGATGATTGACCCAGATGCTAATTTTGGATACCTAACCCAGAATTGCTTTACTAGTTATCAATAATTGTATATGCAATAAAGAATTTGTAAAAAATTTGTTTGCCTGTTGACTAGTCTACCCTCAGAATGAATTCATATGTCTCATCCAACTAGTAGGGTGGGAGCAGTTTGAAGGAAGTTAGGATGCCAGCTTCTTCAATGACCTGCCTGCACTTGAGCAGCTCTGAAAGTGGAACTCTGCTTCATCCTAACAAGACCTGATATCCACCATAATAATCTACTTCAGGGGCACCAACGCCATAATACTTCAAGCTGGAATCAGCACTTCGAAATGGAATGGAGCTGGAATCAGCACTGGTATGTGTCTCCCTAGTTATTCAGTTTTACCTGACATTATGACTTCATCAGGGATATTGTTGAATCTTGAAACTCTTGGTTGGGGAAACATCAAGGTCTCTAGCTAGTGCCCAATTTAAAATCCCAACTGGAAGCAGCTATATTTTCTAGCTGATCATCAGGTGAAAATTAAAGAAGTTTTACCAGCTGGAAATCAGTCCGGTATCATTAGGAAAAGGGATCCAATCAAGCTGGTAACCAGCTGAGTAGTAGATGGTCTTGACATGTTGGAATTCAGCTTGGAAACAATTTCCAGCTGGTGTCCAGCTAGAGGGCCAATAGGTTTGGTCAATTAACTGAAATTCAGCCAGGAACCAGACATTTTGTCCAGGTGGTAACTTGTTGGAGAGTAATCTGCTTGACCATCTAGAATGCAGTGCAGTAGCATCAATCTTTTTTAAGTGGTCTCCTTCCATCAATTTGTAATTGGCTTAACCTGTGCAATTTCTGAAAAATGAAAGGAATTGGAATTAGGTGAACCTTCCTTTGTCATGTTAAGGTTATTGCTACTGCTGGTGCTATCCAACCACTGCTCAATAGGGGGAACACAGAGATCTAACAGTTTCAAAAATATGTCTGATACCCTGGGAGATGGCTCATGAACAATTATCTGCATTTCATTTCCGATAGAACTGGCACTTGCAAGTTATTTCAAGCAAGTCATTGACTTAACTTTATCAAGAGAAGGATCTTGGTGATAGAAAGTGAAGGGAATTTGCTTCTAATCTGAGTCAAAAACTACCAAAGCGTCAGTTCCTATTGAAACAAAACATTCAATCATTTACGTCTCAACAAGTAAAACAGTATTCCTCCCATGGGAAAGTCACACTTGTTCTCGTACCACTATTGATGTGTGATAGAGATTCAATTATTGAGGGCCCACTATGCATTTATTCAGCTTGCAGCACTTCATCCTCTTAGAACTTAAATTATGTTATACACCTGAAGCTAATACTGAAACCAGATGATGTAATTCTTTCACATGAAAAGGAAGTCCATGAAGACTGTACATTGCATAGCCTGGTCATTTGCAAACAGGGACCTTGCAACAACAGTGAGCAGGTTTTGATTTCACATGGAAGGATTTTAAATTTATTTGGTCATGTGACAAAATGCCTAAAATGAATCATGTTGGGAAATGTTCAGACTGAAAATCTGAAAGCAAATTTTGGAATTTTCAACAACTTAAGTGTACTGTCTTTCTGGTGGATATTCTGTCAGAAAAATCACGTTAAGACTTACAATGAAACTGGACAATCTGTCTCCATGTGACTAGATGAACCTTGGTTTCTCTCATTCCCCTCCCTCCCTCCCTTCTTCCATACCTCTTGGCCTCCTGTAATGCATATAAACACAATCCATTACATAGCATTACTTTCAGTTCAGGTTGACTGATTAATTACCTAAATTTTGAGTCATTTGTGACAGTTTTGAATGTCCCCATTCAAGAGGGAGATTTAGAGGCAGTTTGCATACCCATTCAAGTTTCACGATACAATAGCAACCCTAGTTTGATATAATTTTGAATTGGAAGGGTTATATTTGTTTAACTCTTCCAATCCAAACATAAAGAGATCTCAGTTCTTGACAGCACATCCTTGTGTATTGCAAGCAACCCAAATCCCCTCATAACACACTCCAGATGAGGGTGGCATGGTAATTTAATGGATGTTTGGACTCGAGTCCTGTGAGGATTGCAGCTTAGGCATTGCCATACAGGCATTGAATATTTAGACTATAATTATAGGACTCCTGAGTACTGTTAGGAAAAAAATGTTAAAGAATGTTTTCATTGGTGGGGGCTCTTCCCTTGATGAAATCTTCTTTTAATGGAATCCTGAATATGTTCATGAATTCTAATTGCTTACACCACAGCTTGCTGCTACTATTGCTGGCTGGTATTACAATGAATACCCAGTTGTGTTTTAACAACTCCATGAATTTTGACATGTTACCTAGGTGGTGAAACTCTGACTGAAAGTAAAAAGTTGAGATTAGGAATTGTTTTTTTACTGCTGCAATTTTCATCTCCAACAACAACCTTCTGCCACAGAGATATTGTGCACAAAAACTACAAGAACTTACTCATGCAACTCAAGCATCTCAGTTTACACCCAAGAGCTTTCATTGCACTGTTGCACATCAAATTAATTTCTCCTTTCCTTTCCAAGACTAAGTAGTCCCCTATCCAAAACTCTCTTGTCAATCAGTTGGCATTCTTAGATGACCAGTCTGACATGAAGAGACTCTTGAAATAAAGTAAAAGCCTAACCCTGTTTCACTTCGACTCAAACAGAACCCCCATAGGATGCCATCTCATAGGCCTATGTGGGAAAGTCTCTCTTCCTTCACATCCAAAGTTCACTATAACCATGACTCCATCGTGAAAACTACACCTAAGCACATCAGTCCAGTTCTGACTTGAATGTCCCACTGCTAAAAAACAATCCAAAATCCCCAATAATGCACATGCTAGCAGTCCCTCCAACAGCTGACATGCAGGTTATGCATTGGTTTGAGCATGTCCATGAGCTGGACATGTTAAGCCATCAATCAGTATCATTTACCTCCCAACCCCTGGAGTAACTTCCTGCCAAACCATTTTCTCACTGCACTCCAAAATGCTCACTTTTTTATATTTGACAAGGGTTACAAAGCTTTCAACATACCCCAAAATGGAAACACTCTTTAGCTGCTGCAAGTACAAGAACCCCTCGGTGTCAACAAAACAAGGGAATGCTGCCCCAAACCACCTGTGGTATTGGATGCTGATTCAGAGCTGCCATCAAGAGCACCAGTTCTAGAGATTCCATGTCCTTGTCCAACTGCTGCTTTGTCTGTGCAAAACCTGAAAATACCGGTGATGGTGGGGCATTCCTAATAACCCCCACAACTTCTCTGTGCATCCGATGTTTGATGAAAGGGCTGCCACGATTCCCTCAATGACTCTGGAATCCAGGCCCACACTTGCATGCACTCACTTCACTTGATTCCCCCCCAGCTGATGCCAGTCCTTTTTGATCAGTGATCAGTGATCTTTTACTAGCGACCACAGACATGCAGGCCAAGCATATCTCCAATGGAGCCCATTCTCCTGCAAATATTACAGGCACTCCACACACAACATAGCCCCATCTGGCTTCCACTGCCGAACAGCTCCATAATGCTGCCACAGGAACTTATCACAGGTTGTGCTCACTGCTTTCAGCTGCACAATCATCTCAATGCATGAAGTGCAGAAGCAGTTCCTACAGTGAAGCAATTCCTCCTTAGTCAAACTTGATGAATCCACCACCTACTCATTCTCCAAGGGTTCATCCATGGCATCAGCCACAACCTCCTGCATAGAAAGATCTCCCCTGCACAAAATCCATGCCATGATCAAGATGCTCCAAGAATTTCACAGTGCAAAAAGGATGCAAAATCTCACTTCTACAAAAGTATTCCTTCCCATTGCAAAGTTATCTTCACCTCTCAAAATGGAGCATGCGCTACAAAATCTAAAAGCCTTATTTCCTCCTTGCATGCAAGTCCTCCACAAGGCTATTCTCTATTATGATATCATAATAGAGAAAACATCTGGACATATGGGAACCTCTAGGGTGCCTTTCTCCAGGATGGAGAGCAGAGAAGGACGTCTCTAGGAAAAACCAGATGTATGGTAACCCCAACAACACACAATCATGCCAAATGCATTACCACCCCTTTTTTGCCAGCATACATTGGCCCGTTCAATTCCAATACAAAGCCCTCCATAGTCTAACCGGTCAAAACTAGTAAAAACCAAAATCTCCGATCACCTACTGCTCTATTTATAATGGATGCCTCCATTTCATTTTCTTGCAATGTATTTCTTTTGCCCCAGGGTGTAGAGGTTTTCCAAGATCTTCTTCCTGGGGTTTCTTTCAAACTGCCCATCTTGGAAATTCCCAGTGACAAAACTCAACCAAAGACTCAGTGCTTGCTAGAAGGCACCCTCACCTCTACACGCTACAAGGCATATAAAACCATCATTCCCTTGAATGATTCTCCACTCTTCTCCCCAAAAAGTCATGCAGGGTGCACCAGGGGAAATTCTTTTCATACCTCCTAGATAGCACTTTCAGTGAAACATTGCAGATCTCACTACACCTTTCTGCTTTCACCTTCTTGAGTCTCATTGTCATTTCCCCAAGGCCAATGGCCAAGACTGCAAAAGATATTTTAAGATAACATCAGAACTCACTAAATAGAGAGATAACAAGAGTTTTTTTAAAATTTATTTATTAGGTCACTTCCTCTTCAACTAGCACATTTGCCAAATTCCTATACTCCACCTTCCCCCCCCCCCCAGACAAATCCTACTTCACCTGTTGCCACATCACCACTGATGCCAAAATCCACTGCCCCGCAGTATCCTTCCCGTGCTAAACATGCACCCGCTTCAGGAAGCTCACAAGTCTAAGGAGCATGTTCTCACAAATGGAGTTCCCACAAGGACGGCACCACATTCCACTTTCAATAAGTAACACTCTTCAGTATCCTGTACATACCATCTTCTGCTACACCTTTCCTTGACAGGCCCACAATCTTATTTGCTTCACAGGTTTGGGATCGTGAATCATGTTGAAATTATGTGCATGGAGAGTCCATCATCTCACATTCATACTACACCTTCTATCTCTCATCAAGAAATGATTGATTACATTCAGTCCATGTTCAAGAGATTCACATCTCCTCTCTTGTGCCTTTTTTTGGTCAGACATAATGAGACACACTTGGTGCTGTTATGGCCAAAGGAGAGTCATCCATGGGATGTGTAATGCTTTTCAGCCACACCCTGTGTAATGATGTTGCACATCTCACAACATTTGGTGAGACCCCTCATTTGAAATCCTCCTTAGCGTGTTCCTATCAACCCTTTCACTTTTCACAAACATGGGTGACCTGAGAGGGTGTCAATATTTCCCACTTTAAGATGCAACCTTTTTCCTACACTGTGTGCACACTGATTTCAGGTACATCTTGACTCCTTAGTCTTAGGCACGCCACCACCTATTCCCTCAGAATCTTCTTTGACATGCATCTATGATGGAGACGTCAAACTTCACTTTTTTTTCTGAGCCATGTATTGTCTTGTTACGCAGTTTATAGGTGGATCATTACACCTTTCTTAAAGTCACCGTTGTTCACAAGGGTCTACAATAGCACCCTCTATCTGGATACAGCATCATCTTGCAGAACTGGAAAAAAACCTCTTAGGTTCCTGAACCTCTCTGTCAAGTATCAGCTGGATCCAACTGTCCCTTGAAAAGTTAAAGTTGAAAAGTTTATTGAATTTTGAGATGGTTGAGCACAGGTAATCATCTCACTTGAGGTGGAATGATCCACCTCTTAGTGCCTTTATTTCATCTCAAAATGGACAGTGCACAACCAAGGCAGGGGTGCTGAAAAAAAGCTGTCAAGCATTTCAACACCTTGCAACTGTCAAATATTGATCGCATATCCAATGTAATTTTTCTTGCTGCATTAATGAATTTGTTTCTCCCATAGAAAACAGTGGATTACTTTTTTTTAAATCACCCTATATTTACATCTATAAATTTCTTCTTTCTCCCTCAATCTGCATCATTAAAAGGACCGAAAAGATGAGAACCATCATCATCACACTGCCCATCACTACTACCATCATATTCTTTATCCTGACATCATCACTGTATCCCCAATCATAATCGTATTGGTCACATTCCCCATCAGAAGCATTATCATGTGGACCATCATCATTGGGTGGACTGTCATCATCATCAAGCCCCACCTCACTTGGAGGTGCTACACAGGATATACACAGGAACTCAGATCTCTCCTCAAAGGGAAATTCCAAAAAATCTAATGGAGTGGAGCCCCCCAATGTTAATCTATCTTAATGATCATTATAAAATGGATCTCAAAGCAGAGAATGAATATGTCCATTTCATTGACCGAGCTAGTCTTTCCTGACACCATGGGTTTTGAGAAATGGAGGATATTTTGGCTTTTTATTGTGTATTTGTACTTATCAAAGGCCTGGTCTAGCAGGCCAGGTTTAACTTAAATTCAAGAAAATTTTAATATTAATTAATTGCAACTTCTTCATAATATTCATATTAAACTGTGGGGTTGCTCAGAAAACTTACAGGAATCAGGGTTTGGACAGATGACAGTGCCAAACAGACCATTACCATGAGCATAAGAGGCCTCCAGGGGAAGGCCTGGCAGCTTGAACCGACCTGGTAATGAAACAGTGGTCAAAGCAGGCAAGTTGACTAATATTTCCCTTCCATGATTAATGTGGATATAAGAAAGTAATGAACATGTAAATAGGCTTCCTCGTCCATGACTGCTTGAAAAGTGAAGTGCTTAAAGAGGAAAAGCAAATGTAACAGCTTGAGAATGCCAGGTTGCATGGAAGCTGACTCATCACACAAGAACATTATATTGCATAGGAATTAACCAGAAAGAGTACCTCACAGAATCAGAAACAAGAGGATGGAATGGATTTGAAACAAATGATTCACAGTCTTCATTACCTTCAGCTGCCATATGGCATGGCAGTTGAAACTTCATTGTTACTAGGCAAACCTCACCACATTGGGCAAATTTTAAAGATTATGCAAATTTTAAAGTAAAGCCTAGTAGCTATTCTTTTTTTAATGGACACTGTCAATTCCTGAAAAAATCACCTATCCCTGCTGCTTTGATACTCGTGGCATTCGGGCTTCCATTCATAGCAATTTGTTGCATTATCCATGGATAGTGCCTAGGAAAGGAAGTTAGACTGGAAGATAAACAGTTGAAGCAAAACTCTAATAGGCACTCTATCAATGAAGACTTTGCACTACTTTGGTGGAGGAAGCATCTCATTTCAACATGCCCTCATCTCTTGTGATGCTTTGCATGAAATAATTTGTAGTTTATCCACTCCATAGCATGCCTAATTGGGTGCAACAACTCTGATTAGGGAATTTAGGGACTTCATTATCATTATTCATACTAGGGGTGAAGGCAGCTGGTTTGTCAAGAAGTCTATGGAGTGGAGTATGCATCAAAGCAAGTTTTTTCAGGGGAATTCTACACTTCATAGCTTGATACTCTCAAATGAGATAGGTTTTCTGTCGGAGGTTTAGATTTATCACCAATATATGACTTTTCTCATATTTACTTCTTCATGGTATGACTCTTCTTCCATGATACAAAATTCTACACCTGAAGCTACAGCTGCTAATGGTGGTGATGCAGAAAGATCATGGCAACAAAATATCCCTCAGTCATATTCCTCATTTCCTCTGGACCCAATTGAACAATCTCAATGTATTTTGGGTGAGTTGTTAAGACATTCTTTGCTTTGACATTTTTTGGATGAAGCATCTTTGCTGCTTAGCTAGAATAAGCCTGGGAGGGTACTATGAGGGGTGGGTCAACTAAGCTTTTCTGTTTATCTAGAGAGTTTAAGGCACATTAGCCATGATGTATAATGGTAAGACACCTTTTCCATATGCCCTCATTAGCTGGTAAAATGAATAAGGCATTTTTATACCGGCTTGGCTTGGCTTGGCATATGAGAGCAACTTATGTATTTAATATGGAAGTTCTAACAATTTTCTATCTTTGGATTTTGCTTTCCTTTGTCACTTGTAGGCCTCTGAAAGTTCTGGAAAGAAGGTTTTACAATGAGTAAGTAATAGTATATCCTATCCTACTGTTCATAATAATGAAATATCTACCTTCAGTGGGCATTATTCAATTACCATGTGATGATATGTTCTCTGTCTAATCTCTGGTCAATGACCTTGCTGGCTTGGGTAGCTTGAATTTGCATGAAGTGACACAGCATTTGTTGCTAAGGTGCTTCATGAGTGGCCTCCTCCAAAACAGTTTTGAAGGGGCCAGAACAAAGATTGCTTTTAAAAAAAGTGAAAATGTGCCATGTGGTTGTGGGTATGTTATCTCCTGGAACTCTTTAATAAATTTGGCTTGGCTAGAACTTGTTCAAAAGAGTAAAGTTATGCCTTCGATTGGACTGACATGTGGGACATATAGGGTAAGCATCCCAGTTTCTAGCTAGTCTCTAATTGTTGACCATTGAGGCTTAAATCCAGCATGATTAGTTAATCTGGCTCTTTTCAAACATTTTATCAACATCTTCCCATTCGAGGATCTATTACTAGTGTTTCCTGGTGTGCACACAGGGTGTCCACTTTTTATGGGAGTCATATCTGTGTGGCCAAAAACTGGGGTGTTTACCCTATTCATTGTTTTTACTTTTTCTTGAGTTTCCTTTTCTCAGTCATCTGAAATATTGCTTTTCATTTTCTTTCAACAAGGGATTGTGAACTATAACTTCCAACTGCTGATGTTTTTCCAGAAGCAGTTTTGCAAGCTTTCAAGAATGCAACATAACACAAAGTTTAGGGAGATGTAAAAACCTGGTTAAGAAATGCCCCTGCTAAGAATATAGGATATTCTTGAAGCAGACATCCATCAATTTGGTATTTGCCTTAGGCAAATATTTAATTGATGGAAGTCTGGGAAGGATTAGGGGTTCATTGTCTGGACATAATGTTCAGACCATGAAGCTCTAATTAGTATGAGGGACCAGTTGCCGATTTTGCTAACTGGGTAAACCTTAGGCAAATATTTAATTGATGGAAGTCTGGGAAGGATTAGGGGTTCATTGTCTGGACATAATGTTCAGACCATGAAGCTCTAATTAGTATGAGGGACCAGTTGCCGATTTTGCTAAATGGGTAATCACTGGGTAACCACCTCAGAAGCAGTCAGTGATCATCCCTGGGTATACCTGCCCCGGGGCATGCTATGTCTTTTGTATTTTCTGTTGGTAAATGAAATTTTTTAATTCACAAAAATGAATAAGAACTGTAGATTTGTGTTCTCGAACTAAAACAGCAGATGAGGAAACAAAGTTACAGTATTTTTAAATGTACATCCTCACCTGAACCATCTCATTATATTGGCTCGGACATCAAATAAGTAATTTCTAAACAATCATTAGGAGATATAGTATGTCAAATGGTTGCAAATCTAATTTTTTTTCGCTCGACTCATTGATGTATATGAATGTTCTCACCATAAGCACATATGAGTAAGTTGTTTTTACCACCGATATAGATGCTCAGAATCATATATTAGTTTCTTGGCAGACTCGTAAGATTGTGCATTCGTGCCTGTGCCATCCACAAAACCAGGGGTGTGTAGAAAATGAAAACAGTGTAGCCCAGTTAAAACTCTTGTATGCCTTGCAAGAAACAGGAAATGCACTTTTGACCCTAATCCTGCACAGGGTGCAATTAATTATTTATAGTCTAAATATTAGTAAATACTATTAACAGCCTCTCTCTTTGCACTGGTTTATGTGTAATAGCAAAGTTTTCATGTTATTTGGAGACCATCAACACCTACCTTTTCATGCACACAGGAAGGAGATGACATGGGACTTGTTGCAGCACCATCCAGCTTTCATGACCAAGATGCATACCCTACTGAATGCATATTATCACTTAGTCTTCACCCACTGCAACTTGCAGAAAATTGACTAACTTTGACCAACTGAGAAGTGATCACTTCCTATTTATTCTTCCCTTTCACTTCCTTCCTCTTTCACTTCCCTACCAGTCTAACTTTTACTTCTCATATTTTCTGTACTGAGGGTGAGAACATAACCATCCCACCTACCCCATGAGTTCATGAATTGTGCATGAAGTGACCTGCAGAACTTCCTTCCTCTTTCACTTCCCTACCAATCTAACTTTTACTTCTCATATTTTCTGTACTGAGGGTGAGAACATAACCATCCCACCTACCCCATGAGTTCATGAATTGTGCATGAAGTGACCTGCAGCTAGATAAACATTTGGCCAAAAAACATAACAGGTATTACTCAGTTTGTGATAGACTTTTCTAGCAGGTGGATTGCCATGCAGGAAACGCCACTGGTTCCAATTAGGAATTTGGTGATAGGCATATTTTGACTGGAACAGCAGAAATCTGGCAGAATATAGCATGGAATTCCAGCTGGATCTGGTTAGTTCATTCAAACTATAAACAGCATACCAATTTACAATTAGTCTGGTAGGATATACTGCAGTTCTTGCTGGAAGTGGCTCTTATTTATGGATGGAAAGCTTGCTCATTCTAACTGGAACTTCCTGCTGGAAAGGTCAGACCATGGGCTTTTACCCACTCTTCAAACCAGGTTTTCAGGAGAATGTTCAAACTCTTTTATACAATGTTGATGAACTCATTCTTAAGTGCCTGATTCAGCTATTCTTGCTCCATCTAGGTGCAAGAGTGTCTGTCAAGATCCCAGATACAGAAGAAGGGGTAGTCATAGCTAAGAATATGAGGAGGGGTGATTGAGTTACTAAGCCTGGCCTATACAAAATTAAATGCTCAACTTGACAGGTAAAGACCAAAATGATAAGGGGGACCTCATTGAGCATTGGGGCTTGGATGTCGCTGTCAGCGAAAAATATGCAGATTGAGTGCAACAAGAACATGGAAATTGCAATAAAATATTGTAAAGAAATTATTACGATGAGGTAATTCTAATTGGTTCTTCTCATACACATACATTCTGCTATGCCATATTTAAGCTCTCTACTCATAACCAATTTGGTATGCTTCTGTTTCTTCATGGATGAAATTACAATGAGTCCGTAGCAAAAATTGCTGAAAAGCAATTGGTTGCCTGGAGATCCTTTTTATCTAGTGGAGAGATCAGTATCTGACAGCCACCGATCCATTCATAAATCCATCTGAAGAATTAATCATTCAAGACATTCCACCTCAGTGCCTGAGATACGCCAGTCGCATCTCTAATGGCCGAATATGTTTATATTTTGATTCAGAGATCACTGCGTCCACTCTCATTGCATCCGGTTTCTCCGTAAATGATAAGTGCCTGATTCAGCTATTCTTGCTCCATCTAGGTGCAAGAGTGTCTGTCAAGATCCCAGATACAGAAGAAGGGGTAGTCATAGCTAAGAATATGAGGAGGGGTGATTGAGTTACTAAGCCTGGCATATACAAAATTAAATGCTCAACTTGACAGGTAAAGACCAAAATGATAAGGGGGACCTCATTGAGCATTGGGGCTTGGATGTTGCTGTCAGCGAAAAATATGCAGATTGAGTGCAACAAGAACATGGAAATTGCAATAAAATATTGTAAAGAAATTATTACGATGGGGTAATTCTAATTGGTTCTTCTCATACACATACATTCTGCTATGCCATATTTAAGCTCTCTACTCATAACCAATTTGGTATGCTTCTGTTTCTTCATGGATGAAATTACAATGAGTCTGTAGCAAAAATTGCTGAAAAGCAATTGGTTGCCTGGAGATCCTTTTTATCTAGTGGAGAGATCAGTATCTGACAGCCACCGATCCATTCATAAATCCATCTGAAGAATTAATCGGGCCAGTCGCTTAAGGCGTTGGTTAAGCAGGAAGGCCTCTACGCTTTTGTGCTGCTGTGGACAGCAGGGAGAGGAAAACCCTCGTTTTCTTGGCGAGCTGATCTCGAAGGGAAGAAGAACAAGGGCATGATCTGCCCTTGTTTTACTTCCCTTCCCTGATTATGACAAATTTTGAAATGAAGATAACAGGGAGCAGAATTGATTAAATATTTTTGGATCATGTTGGATCTCCTGCAAAAATGAAAGGGTGGCTCAGAAAGTGGTTCATTTTCCAGCCACATCTCAGAGTGAATCCCTGCTGGGATGCTCCACCTTTGAAGGCGAGCATGTGTCCTCCCCTCTGGTGGTGGCGCTGCACCTCCTCCCTGGTTCTCAGTCCGTCCCTTGTGAGTCCTCTCACTCTGTTTCATTTTATTTACAGACTTTTTTTCCCCAAAACTTCCATAGTCAAGAATTCTGCAAAGCTCTCGGCACCCAAAGGCTCGATTCATTGTTGCTTCCTTTTAAATTGCCGTCTTCCCGTTTGGCAGTTTTTAGTATTCAATGCATCCATGACTGAGTTAGCCAAATTTTCATGTTTCATTGTAGCAGACGACTAGATGAACCAGTGGCTGATGGCTAGTTACGTGCAGCATCTTGCTCGGTAGCACTAGGCCCGGGGAAAAATTAAACAGGAGGCTCCTTGAGGCCCTTTGGAGGGCCCCTTAATACACGACGCTGGGACAGAAGGTCAGATTGCCCCCGATGGTCCCCCCCACCCCTCCCCTCCCTCCTGGGTGGGTCTGGGTTGCCAATTTGAATCGGTTGGCCTTAGTGTTGACTGTTTCTTGAATACATATTGAACACACATACATACACACACACACACATACATGTGCATATGTGTGTTCATGGAGCACCCTGCCAGCATGGTTTCTTGCTGTTGCCTCAGTCTGCGTCTCGATTCCAGTCTTTTTCCCTTAGATTCGTGCATAGGCAATCTTGAATTGTGATGGCTGGATGACCCAGAAGGCGACCGATACGTCTTCTACACGATTGATTTCTGCCTTCTCCATGTGAAGCTCCGTCGCGAAGGTCATCCAGAAGAATCACCGCATCCTCCTCGCTGCCGTTTTCAAGCTGATGTCCACCGATGGCTTGTTCCTCCCTCTGGAGTACAGGGTCGCGCTAATGTTCAGCCCCACGCATCTCATCCCTCCGCCCTACCCCAACATGTGGGTCATACCTCTCTGTCGGTTTCGATTTGAAGACAAAACGTGTCACAATTCTAAGAGATTGTAAGGGAAAGTGGGAAATGTTGAGATTGCGAAGAGCACGTTGAGACGGTCAAGTTTGCGATGAACCAGCAGTCACGGCTGTGTCTCTTCCATATCAGCATCATGGGGGATCAAGTGCTGATGAGAACGACGTATTGTTTGATGTGTTCTCATTTATTAGTAAATTCATAACCTTGCTGGATTTATTTTCTAAAGATCATTGTTAGGTTTTCTAGTGATTGCAGTTGTATTGCTTAAGAAAAAAATTTGAATCAATTTTTCTTCTTGGAATTACCGGTAAAATCCTGAATGATTGGCGTTCCCCTGAAGCATCTCTTTGTGCTACCTAATGACCTAGCAAACTCAAGCAACATGGCACCTTCCTTGTGCTCTCTGGTCAGGACGGAGTAAGAAGTAATGAACTATAGCAAGTATCTAAATAAATAATTTAAATAATAATTTGGCATTTGTTATTTATGGATGCATTTTAGCTGCCAAGATGGTTTCATAATATAATTTTATTTCAGTCGTCACCTTCATGATGACCTCAAATCTAGACTTTTACTTTGCAGTTTTGAACAACACCATTATTGCTTTTCATGTAAAAAAAAAATTTCTTAACTATCATTCCCCTGCAAACATACCAGAAACAATAAAGATGGGAGTGGTTGTGCAAAGAAACTGATTAATCAAATGTGGTAAGTACCATTCATATTCTGCTTTTTTTCTGTTTTCGAGATATTTTGCAATTTTTTAAATGATGTTTTGCAAAGTTCATTTTTCCATGTTTTCTATGAAATACTGTTTATAGGCTTTCTGGTATTTTTGTCTGAATTTGTGAACATTTCTGTTTTTCCTTGAAAGTGACATGAAGGCCCATTTGACTCATGATGAAATTTCTTCTTGCTTTGTAACTCTGATAGTCATTTGGAATATTTGCATGTTTTCAGGGAGAAGAAGTTGATGCATTCTCTGCTGAACCATCTACTACTCCTCCTTCCTGATTCAGCCACCCTGGCAGGAACTGAGGACACCATGTTTAGCTGCAAGCCACTTCTACCTATCTCTAGTATGTGCCTCCTTGTTCTTCATGAGCATACAATGGCATATTGTCCATCAGCATTGAGTATTATTCCATCCAAAAGCCAACTGATGCTGTCACCCTGCAGTACTACACCAAATCACTAACACCGTTTGCTGTTTCTGCCATTGTGTGGCCACATTGGCACAGATGTATCTGTCATTTCCTCAGCAGCAACAGATGTTGAGGTGGAACTGGAAATTTTTGAACCTAGCAAGGTGCAGCATGCATGGAACATGAGTATGGAACAACACACCTGACAATTGCACAATTGAGACAAATGAGTCTGAAGGCACCATGCAATTCCTGGGCCATTGGATAGGATAAAATGGACCTGTGGAAGACCCACCACAATATCCAGATTGAACACCCCCAGATTTCCTCTTATGAGGTGTCCTGAAGGACAAGGTGGTATGCCACACAACTGGTGACCCTCCAGCAACTCCAACTGAGCATCATTAACCCTTTCCATGGCAAATTAATATGGGAGTGGTCTGAGATGTTCTGAAATCAAGCCAAAACTTACTTGTTACTGAGACTCTTTGCTATATCCAAGACTTGTAAATGGTGATGCTACCATGGAAAGGGTTAATGCTTTCTATGCCATTCCAGCTGAAACATGTGCTAATGCATGTTGCACAGTTCTTCACCAATGCAGTGCTTGCCTGACTCCTAATGGTGGACATTTTGAACACCTATGCTAGTGTACGGTATAAATCATCAGTTGGCTTTCTGATCAAACAAGACTCAATGCTGATGGACCACATGTCACTGTATGCTAGACTATTGAAGCATGTCTTTCAGGGACACCCTGTATATATGATGAGAAGTGAGGGACTTAAAGCTTGAGTTTTTAGTTTTTAAAGAGTTTTTTTTTGTGTATAGAAGGGGAATCAAGCGAGGAGCTATAGCAGGTGCTGTGAGTCTCAGCAATCAAGATTTCTTTAATACAAATTAGATTTGCAGTTATAGGTTCATCCATTTTTTAAATGCTATTCATGCAGAAGTAGTGGCATTAGTCTTGTGGAGGTTTTCCAACATGTGGGAGGACATCATGCTGGATGTGTTTTTTTTTTGTAGCATAGGGTGAGGTGTTTAGTACCTGGTGAAGTTAGGAATTCTCATTGAGGAATTTGTGAAGTAGTCTTGAAAGGATCCAAACATGGGGTGAAAGATGCAGAGAGAAATGCCGAAATGGATTTGCATGCATCTCGACAGGCATGTTGTTAGGGGGTACTTCATATCATTATGGGGTTTGTGCGTTTGCAGGCAGTACCTTAGGCAAATATTTAATTGATGGAAGTCTGGGAAGGATTAGGGGTTCATTGTCTGGACATAATGTTCAGACCATGAAGCTCTAATTAGTATGAGGGACCAGTTGCCGATTTTGCTAACTGGGTAACCACCTCAGAAGCAGTCAGTGATCATCCCTGGGTATACCTGCCCTGGGGCATGCTATGTTTTTTGTATTTTCTGTTGGTAAATGACATTTTTTAATTCACAAAAATGAATAAGAGCTGTAGATTTGTGTTCTCGAACTAAAACAGCAGATGAGGAAACAAAGTTACAGTATTTTTAAATGTACATTCTCTCCTGAACCATCTCATTATATTGGCTCAGACATCAAATAAGTAATTTCTAAACAATCATAAGGAGATATAGTATGTCAAATGGCTGCAAATCTAATTTTTTTCGCTTGACTCATTGATGTATATGAATGTTCTCACCATAAGCAAATATGAGTAAGTTGTTTTTACCACCAATATAGATGCTCAGAATCATATAGTAGTTTCTTGGCAGACTCGTAAGATTGTGCATTCATGCTTGTGCCATCCACAAAACCAGGGGTGTGTAGAAAATGAAAACAGTGAAGCCCAGTGAAAACTCTTGTATGCCTTGCAAGAAACAGGAAATGCACTTTTAGCCCTAATCCTGCACAGGGTGCAATTAATTATTTATAGTCTAAATATTAGTAAATACTATTAACAGCCTCTCTCTTTGCACTGGTTTATGTGTAATAGCAAAGTTTTCATGTTCTTTGGAGACCATCAGCACCTACCTTTTCATGCACACAGGAAGGAGATGACATGGGACTTGTTGCAGCACCATTCAGCTTTCATGACCAAGATGCATACCCTACTGAATGCATATTATCACTTAGTCTTCACCCACTGCATTTTGCAGAAGATGGACTAACTTCGACCAACTGAGAAGTGATCACTTCCTATTTATTCTTCCCTTTCACTTCCTTCCTCTTTCACTTCCCTACCAATCTAACTTTTACTTCTCATATTTTCTGTACTGAGGGTGAGAACATAACCATCCCACCTACCCCATGAGTTCATGAATTGTGCATGAAGTGACCTGCAGGGAGAAGAAATTGATGCATTCTCTGCTGAACCATCTAACTCCTCCTTCCTGATTCAGCCACCCTGGCAGGAACTGAGGTCACCATGTTTAGCTGCAAGCCACTTCTGCCTATCTCTAGTATGTGCCTCCTTGTTCTTCATGAGCATACAATGGCATATTGTCCATCATTTTGAGCATTATTCCATCCAAAAGCCAACTGATGCTGTCACCATGCTTCACCCTACTTCACCAAATCACTAACACCGTTTGCTGTTTCTGCCATTGTGTGGCCACATTGGCACAGATGTATCTGTCATTTCACCAGCAGCAACAGATGTTGAGGTGGAACTGGAAATTTTTGAACCTAGCAAGGTGCAGCATGCATGGAACATGAGTATGGAACAACACACCTGACACACCTAACAATTGCACAATTGAGAGACAAATGAGACTGAAGGCACCATGCAATTCCTGGGCATTGGATAGGATAAAATGGACCTGTGGAAGACCCACCACAATATCCAGATTGAACACCCCCAGATTTCCTCTTATGGGGTGTCCTGAAGGACAAGGTGGTACACCACACAACTGGTGACCCTCCAGCAACTCCAACTGAGCATCATTAACCCTTTCCATGGCAAATTAATATGGGAGTGGTCAGAGATGTTCTGAACTCAAGCCAAAACTTACTTGTAACTGAGGCTCTTTGCTATATCCAAGACTTGTAAATGGTGATGCTACCATGGAAAGGGTTAATGCTTTCTATGCCATTCTAGCTGAAACATGTGCTAATGCATGTTGCACAGTTCTTCACCAATGCAGTGCTTGCCTTACTCCTAATGGTGGACATTTTGAACACCTATGCTAGTGTACAGTATAAATCATCAGTTGGCTTTCTGATCAAACAAGACTCAATGCTGATGGACCACATGTCACTGTATGCTAGACTATTGAAGCATGTCTTTCAGGGACACCCTGTATATATGATGAAAAGTGAGGGACTTAAAGCTTGAGTTTTTAGTGTTTAAAAAGTATTCTTTTTTTATGCATAGAAGGGGAATCAAGCGAGGAGCTATAGCACCTGGCATGCCAAGTATACCTCCTGGCCATGCAGACCCTCCCAGCCTTTGTGAGGTCATGGTATTCAGAATTGGACAAGAGCCTGGCTCCCTCTGTTGATTAATTCAGAGCTAAATATGTGAGCCCCCATCCTTTGCGAGGATGAGATCCAGGCTGTGCAAGGAGCTGAAAAAGCTTTGTCAACATGACTATAAGTCATGTAAGTCTTCACCATCATATGACATCAGAAACAACAAAATAGGATTGAATGGAATAAAATAAAAACCAGGATTCCAAATATGTTTAAAAATTTTTATAGCTCCAATAGTTTAGGCCTGTGGAAAGGGGGGGGGGTTTGGGGGCTATCTATCATGTGACTTCTAACATGGATTGTTGTACAACCAGTGTCATCAAAATTCGCAGGAAACAATCCTCTAAATTGCTGATCTAAACTTCTTCACACAGGTGCATGCGATGAAAATATTGGTGTCCTTGATGGTAGGCAACTAGTTTGTGAATGGGTTTCAGCATCTTTTTTGGTGTCTTGTCTGGTCTTCTGCATGGAGCACAGAAGATGTTGGGCTGTAACTGAGGAGGGTATTTTGCATGGAGCCCATGAGTGTGGCATCACCGTGAATGAATCTGAGACATTGGTGATACTCGCCCCAGAACATCCCGCAGCAATACATGATATAAATGCATGGCGGAAGTTTGTCTCTGCTCTAGTCTTGGAATTTTCCAGGACACATTATTAGCTCTGTATGCTTCTGGAGTTTAGTGTGTGGGTGGGCACGCTTGTCTGATTGCAGTGTGCCACTTCTGTACTCAGAAGCCATGATGTTCCCCTGGATATTCTGGAGGAGTCTTGGTGATGGAACTCCTGTGGGTGTGTGTTCAGAAGTGGTGCTTTCAATAGGGTGGCTGGCTTTGGAAACCTGAGGGACCATCTGGAAATTCACATTTGGGATGGGTCGATCTTGAACAGCTGTGACACTCATTATGTTCAGTTTGCATTTGATTGCCTCTTAAATTTGGATCTTAGATCCTGCCACTCTAGCATTGTGTTGGCCCGTGGTCTGGAGCAACTTACAGAGAGAAACAGAGATTCCTTCTGCATACCTTGATAATGTCTTCCCCTTTGAAGAGGTAGATGCTCGTCGATGTGTTCACGAAATGGCGGCTCTCCTACGTCGTGGACCTTGGGGCTACTTTTTTATGTTCACTTGCAATGACAAGGAGACTTTCAGAGTGGCTCCTCTTCATACTGCATTGGAGGAATTCTGTGGTGGCGATATGGAGCTATTCAATGTAGAACTTGGCAAGTAGAGTGAGGAGGGTGCAGCTTGAGATAATGAAATGTGTCTGAGATGCTATCATGTGGCATTGCTGTAAGTCATGAAGTACTGGATGCTATGAAGTTGGTTTGAGTGTGACAGAATGACTATCAGGTGCTGTGAGTCTCAGCAATCAAGATATATTTAATACAAATCAGATTCGCAGTTATAGGTTCATCCATTTTTTTAATGCTATTCATGCAGAAGCAGTGGCATTAGTCTTGTGGAGGTTTTCCAACATGTGGGAGGACATCATTGTAGCGTAGGGTGAGGTGTTTAGTACCTGGTGAAGTTAGGAATTCTCATTGAGGAATTTGTGAAAGGATCCAAACATGGGGTGAAAGATGCAGAGAGAAATGCCGAAATGGATTTGCATGCATCTCGACAGGCATGTTGTTAGGGGGTACTTCATATCATTATGGGGTTTGTGCGTTTGCAGGCAGTTGGGAGATTCAAAACCTCAGCTCACCTGGCAACAAGCCCCAAGTCTATGGGGGTGTCACATTGCATGCAGGAGATAGCAATGAGGAACTCCTTCAAAGCATCTGTTGTCATTCAGTGAGCTTCTTTCATGGCAAGTATGGGACAGACTTTGAAGGCCTGCTATGCACTAAGGCCACTATGGTTGGGGGCTCGTTAGCAGTTGGTTGGAGTTCTGCAGATGGCATGACTTGTTACAGGCAGTTCAGACACAGAAATGTACTAAATACTGGGTGAGGCAAAAAATACCTCGCTTTTCTTTAAACATTTGTGGAACGAGGAATGAGTCCCCGAATGAGATCGTGGAAGAGATGGTACGGTGGGGCGTACGTGACATCGTGACCGTACTCGCATGTGGTGCTGGTGAAGACATCCCCGTGATGGAACGAGACGTCGTCCAGAACGACGACACGAGGTTGCTTCGGAATGAGGAGGACGCCCGTCGAAAAGTGGAGAAAGTTTCCGTTCTCGACCGGCCCCTTCTCTGCGGTGCGACGAAGAATTGCCTCGTGGGACACGGCTACGAGCCGAGTGAAGTTCCCTTCCTTCCCGTCACGAACTGGTATCGTCGCTCGCCTCGACTGGAAAATGCGTCTACATGATTTTGGAGATGTTGCATCGGTAACTGGTTTTTTTCCCCTTCGAATCAACAACTCGACTCGTTCCTCTGAGCTCCGACCGACCTCTAACGTTCCTCCCGAACCGCCTCTTAACGGAGAGGTCGTGCGGGAAGATGAATTTCTCGCGGTGAACATCCTTTCGGGGTGAAAATTCCACTACAGAGTCGAACCTAAACGACTCGATTTCGTGTCGTGTCGAGAATGCCGTGGAGGATCTTGGTAAGTCCTTGACGATGGCCAGACGTTGGAATGTTGGACGTGTCGCAAAAAGTTGCCCTGTCCCGAACGATGCGACGTTCTCTCGAACGAGCCTACCCTACTATGGAGGGGAGGAGGAGAGGTGTTCGGTGGCCCTCAGACGTGTGGCATATCCTTGTCACCGGTACGCGCTCCCCAAACCCACGTCCTCGACCGTCCCGATGAAAAACTGCCGTATATCATCCGAAAATATAAATTGCCGACTAGGGTAAAACCACCTAAGTTCGGACACTGTTTTAAACATCGTTTGGGAAGGCCCAATAAAAAAAATATGCCTCTGGGAACGAATCCGAAAATAGCTCTCTTCCCCTCCTGAAAACTGCATCTCGATAGGTACCGATGCATCGAGTTTCAGCATCTATGTCTCTCCGTATCGTTTGGGCAAAAAAAGTATGGGATATGTCTCTCAGATAAAAAATATGCCTGAAATCCGCACCGTCATAGTCATTCGTGTACCAAGGTCGAACTTTCAGTCTCATCTAGAGCATGGTTAGAATTAAAATCAGTCAGTCGCTCACTCACTCGATCACGATCGTCCTATGCTAGAAAATATTAAAAAGATCCAATACTTGGGGAGCGGATTCGTTTACACCAAAATGAAATGTTTCGAGACTTTAAAACTGAAAACTTGAAAACGAGACTGTCCGAACTCAATTTTTGCCGCATCTAAGTTCGGACATCGACATTATAAGCAATATCGGTAGTCATGAGGCTAGGAATGGGAACGTGTTTCTTGCACTTATACCTCCTCGTGTCGTGCTCCCGGGAGCAAAAAATTTTGTTTCTAGCTCGTACCGGTGAGACGAGACGAGCGAATGATGAAACCCGGCCAGCTTAACCGTCCGAACGTTGGTGGTTTCACCTTGAAAATGACATGTGAGTTGCAGAGAATGGCACACGCATCCGATGCCCTTCCGAAACGGTCGTCGTTCCTCGAGACGGCCGGAGTGGGACGATCGATGCACGCGACGAGAGCTGCCGGGAAGAGGACCCGAACGCATCCGCATCCTTCGTCCGCATCCTTCGAACGCACCCTCGTCGATCCCACGTTCGACGGAGCATCGAACGCGATCGGCAGGTGCCAGGGAGAGGGAATCCATCCTCGTGCCGACCTCGAGATGCGGACGGTAGGAGAGATCGGGGATCCTCGCGGTCGGGACGACCGTTTCCCCGAACTTGACGGAACGAGGGTCGGTCGCGATTCCTCGTTCCGATCCGCGTCGGGCCATCTCGTTCGGCCTGACGTCGTCGGGAGGTAACGTACTCGCATCGGCGGCTCCGCGAGCGGTCGTCGACCGGGCCTCGTGCGAATCGCTTCTCGTCCTCGTTCTCTCGTTCGTCGTCTGAGACGAATTGCAGTCGGTCAAACGATCGGCTTCGGCACGTGAACGGTGGTGCGCCAAGGAAACGGAACGGTGACTCACGAACCCGCGAATGTCTCGAGAAGGAATACAAAAGAAGGAACTCACGGGATTCGTCTCTCTCTCGGAGGGATGGGAAGGCCTTCTTGCGACGCGTGGAGTGGTATCACCGAGTGAAGCCTCGAACGCGGCATGGGGAACGTCCACGACCACAACGAAACCGGTCGAATAAAAGGTGGCGTGGAATTCGATGTCACGCCTGAAGGAGGGCTCACAGCCGAACGAAGTCACCCGGGGGAAAGAGAAGAGGGAACGGGACTGTCGCTGCACGCCTCCTTCGAACGGAGAGGCTCGAGCCCGTATGAATCCCTGCCCGGAGGGAGGGAGAAGAAAGTAAAAACCATGCAGTTCATAATTCCCTCCAGAGATGGCGCCAAGAACATGTGGGGGGGTACAGTTCTTTATTTCCTCCAGAGATGGCGCCAGGAACATGAGGGGGGGTACAGTTCGTTATTCCCTCCATACCGCTCCTCCAATGTTTGCTTATGATTTTTCCGTTTAAGTTGAATTTCCATGCAACTTGAACCCGTCAGACTTTCCCCACGCGTTCTTTCGAGTTAACCCCCTCGATGGACATTTGTAGAAGCTCAGGGGGCGTACCTTATAGATCCATTATGACAAAAATATTTTTATTGTGAGTGCTCCAAGCCGTCGGAAAACGATAGTCTTCGCTCTTTCGCTTTCACTGGCAACCTCATTGCCTTGTTCAGTGCGATGCAGGCGAGAGTGAACGTTCTCGTTTTTCGACAGCTCCAGTGGTTTTCTTCCGAGTAATCCTTAACATTCCTTAAGAACTACCGCCATGAAACCGCAGAACAAGCTTCCAGTATAGTGACAGAGGATTTGACAAACGAATGGTTGACCCTTGTTGAATAGAAGTACTGTCAAAATCTTCGTCATTCCTCGTCAAAGTCTCTACAGTCCCCTTGCCAGTCTGAGGCCTACCCATCTCCTCAGGTCAGCAAAGTGATTTTTGTACCATTCTCATGAATTAGTCTTCTTCCTGACTTGACGGTTTCACACTTTGGGACTATCCTCGTATACCATATGCCTTATATTAGATGAGGTTTCGCGTGTTAAGCTCTTGCAGTAGGCTTGAGTGTTTTGTCGCATTGCCTCGGTCTATTCCGGTCTTCATGTCATTCTGCTGTTAACTGAAGTATATTCTACTGCATGTAAGGTCTACGGCTAAGCTAGGTCAGATTTGCATACGTTTCAATCAGTGAGGGGCCGGTACGTATTGGATCAGGGGGGCAGTTGTGGCTCTCTCTGTGTGATTCTTGACAAAGCAACCTGGGAAAACGGAATTTTGCTGGTTTTATGTAAAAATGACCATTAATATGATCTTTGCGAGGAATATTTTAGAATTTTGGGTGGGCCTATGTAATGGGTCATCTTAAGTATTTTGGAAAGCCTGGACTCCCCTACTCTTCCAATCAGTTTCCTGTGTTACATGTGTATTAGAAAAACCTAGTGCACAATGGCATAGGCCCTTAGTGGTTGGCTGTTTCTCCTCTGTGTAAAAATAAATAACGGATACTGTTCCCGGTTTGAATTCGTACCCTGCTATAGGAGCGCTTCCATGATTGCAGGTAGTGACGTCTTGGGTGGGCCTATGTAATGGGTCATCATAAGTATTTTGGAAAGCCTGGACTTCCCTACTCTTCCAATCAGTTTCCTGTGTTACATGTATATTAGAAAAACCTAGTGCACAATGGCAAAGGCCCTTAGTGGTTGGCTGTTTCTCCTCTGTGTAAAAATAAGATAACTTTGTATTCTTGTTGCCAAAGCTGATCCTGAAATGTAGACATAGGCCTCAACTGAACCCTCTCCCCAACTGACTTGACTCCATAATGTGTGCATCTCATGTACTCTTGTTTGAGTCTCTTTATAATATAGCCAGAAATTTAAAGGCTAGGGAATATATATTTTTTGCTGAGCAATTAGCTTTTTGACATAAGACTCCATAATAGTCAGGTCTATATGCCCAGTAACCTAGCATGACTCCTACTTTCAACATTTCTTGGTTTCCAGGTTTTTCATGGGGAATGGAGACTGAATCCATATGGACATATTTTTGTGGTGCAACAACTATGATGCACTTTTATGATGGAAAACCTCCTAAATACCTTTCAGAGAAGCTTAACTCATTCATGAACTTCATTCATTTTGGTGGGTTTCACCTATCCATAATAGCTGGTCCTTTGAATTCAGATCTTTCTAGGAAGATACATATACAATTCGGAAACTGAATGGGAGAATAACTGTCTTGTGAAGACAGTTATTAGATGGCAAGTTTTGGGCGAAGCGTAGACCACCCAAGACGGAGACGTGAAGAAAAAGGTAGGAAGTTTACCTATTGCGAAGCCGGTAGGCAACGGACTGGAGCTTATTGTAGCGGTCAGTTATTCGACACGGAAGAAAACGACAGCGGCAGAAGAAGTAGCGTTCGGTTTCGCATTAAGAAGCTTGGAAGATGGAGAAGTGACACGGATGGAATGGAGGTCACAGGGGCACACGGAGCGTGCACTGTCGGCCACACTTAATTCTACGTATGAGCATATGCAGCCCTGTCTCATATGGACCGAAGGACTTAGGACATAAGTCTCATCAAATAAGCCAATGATAGGAATACATTCAATACCTACGGTTTTATAACTTAATGTCGAAAGCCACAATGTCGTCCCCAATCATAGCATATTTTAGAAAATATTATGTCGATGGCGGCAGAAGCAGAGGTCGACCTCGCAGTGGCCCTGTTTTCCATCCTAGAATGTGGAATGTGAGGGAACGAGTCCTCATGGGAGAACCACGCACGACCAATGCTCTAGAGGGATGGGACCACCGATTCAATCGCATTGTAGGCAAGGCCCATTCCAATATTCAGGGTGGCCCAAAAAAAGCCGCACCGACTTTGATCGACAATAACTTTTGAACTAATGAACCATTTTCCGTGCTCGAAACGGGAATTGAAAGGTCTTTTAATCCCCTTTCCATCGCCATATCATTAATCAACTTTCTTCAACAGATCCGGAGCAGTGGAATTTAAGTACAAGCACTCAAAAAAAGTGGATGAACGAGGCTGGTCTGGTCTGGTAACCATGCAACGGAAAATCGCCGTAGGATGGCAAAGGATGCTGCCATACAGAGGGTTAACAAGAAGCCTGCCTTGTTCATCAACTTTTTTGAGTGCTTGTACTTAAATTCCAATTGCTCCGGTTCTGTTAAAGGGAATTCGATAAATCATATGGCGACGGAAAAAGGATTATTAGACCTTTAAATTCCTGTTTCTAACACGAAAAAAGGTTCAATATTTCAAAATTCATTGCCGATCAAAATCGGTGCGGTTTTTTTGTGCTACCCTCTAAATGAATTTCTAGGAGTCTTCCAGAAAGAGGAATGTCTTCAAGAGCGAGAGATAGAAAGAATCTTGTCAGGGTATTCCGCACGAAATTTGAAGAAAAAAGAAGAATCAAGGGGAAACCGCATTAATAAAATTGTTTCTTCCTACTCCGACCACGAAGTGCGTGATTACTCGCGTGCAGTGGCACATATCTAATTTTCTTAGAAACTTCTCTAGGCAATGAAGCAATTCTTGTTGTTTCGTTTAATTTACCAGGTGGGTTGAGGCTTTTCCCCTGGCAGATGGAAAGGCAGAAACAATTGCTAAAAAGCTGGAAGATGAAGTCTTTAGGAGGTTTGGGTTGCCAGAACAATTTCATACCGATCAGGGTCGATCATTTTCATGAAGGACCTTGATGGCAGAGATTTGTAGGTTTTCAGGAGTTAGAAAGACAGCCGCAGCCGTGTACCATCGTCAAAGTGATGGATTGGTGGAATGGTTTAACCGTACACTGCTTTCTATGCCGCGATCATATGTTGTGGACTGTGCAGAGAAGTAGGACACTTGGCTGCCCACCCTTCTTTTTCCTTATAGGACTTCAGTTCAACGGTCTTTAGGGGAAAGTCCTCTTGAGGTCCTGTTCGGCATTGAGCCAAGGACTCCTATTGAATTTGATGCCCTTCCAAGCTTAAGACAACCTTTTGCGGGTGAGTTGGCCTCTACTCTACATGAGATGAGGCAGAGAGTGCTTGGCAATCGCAGAAATGTTCAAGAAAAGCAGAAGATTCATTATGATGATAGACAAAAATGTATGTCTGTCTTGGAGGTAGGAGATTTCGTTTGGGTTGCACTGGGAAAGGCTCCCAAAGGAAAGTCAATAAAATTATGTGGAAGGTATGAGTCTGTCCCTTATGGAGTTATAAGTGTAAGACCTCAGACTCTTAAAAATGAGAATCTTGCTACTCGTGCCACTAAGGTTGTTCCATACAACCGTGTAAAGAGGTTTGTTCCCCGACCACATCATCTTGAAATTTCGGAGTGTACTTCATCCGATTCTGATGAAGGCACGGAGGATCTAGTCTCTTCAAAAGATTCACCTGTACCCTGCATGGTTTCCAACGATTTAAATAATGATTCAGGAGAAAATGGTGATGAACTTTCAAATTCTCAAACGGCCTTGCAGCGGCCACAGCGAATCAGACGCCCTCCTAAGCGTTATGGCAATCCTGTATCTTATTGTTAACTTTGATGCTCGTGTTCAAGCGGCTGCACCCAGTTGAATTCTGTTGCACAATGTTAGATTTAATTGGATCTTGTTGTGCCCATGCTCAAGCAGCTATGGCCTGTTGGATCATATTGTGGTGGATTTTTTTTTTGCTCTGGATATACTTTGATCTGATTCGTCTATTTAGGATACCTCATTTTGAAGCTTGATTATAATTGTTATTCCATTGCTCAGCTTAGTCTGTGATGCTTCTAGTATTTTATGCTGATATTTCTGTTTTAATTGGAACATGTGCAGGGAGGGAGGCGTTCTTCCATCGGTATATCTCATGAGGAGAGTCGTTTGCGGCCGAAGATGTTTGCCGATGAGCCGAAGATGTTTCGACCATCCGGCTCATCCATCCCTGTCAACCCTGAAGCCTATCTGACGCCGATCTCCTTTTTTGCGGTCGGCCCTTCCTTCATTGAGAGGGCTATGGCTGTAGCTGTCGCCCAACCTGACCGATTTCCCCGCATGCAAGCATCCGCTGAGACCCGATTTGTTGGACTCCCAGGAGCAACGGCCAAGTCCCTCTTGGACCATTTGCAGCGAGACATCTTTGCTGGTAGCCGACCCCGTGTTCTTCCGCATGTCACTGTGCATTGCGGAGAGAACGAATTGGATAATAGGGATCTCACTGAGGAGCCGGGATTTAATGTTGATTGGCAGCTGGAGCTTCTATCTTTTCTTTTTCTTGCTGGGGCCCAAAAATTGTTGTTATTAAACCTTACGTCAGTCTCCCAACCCTGATAGGAGGAGGGCAGTTGCTGACTTTGAGTCACGCCATCGCACATATTCTTCTGTCCTTGTGTCCCAATGCCAATTAAGGTTCGGAGATCAAGTTATCTTCTTTGAACAAAATGCATACCGACGCGTGGCCCCTGACCGCCGTTTTCTTCTTGATAGGGTTCATTTGCAACCGGAGCGCCTCAAAACGTATACACACATTTTTCAGAGGACTGTGAACCTACTAGGATGTTTAACTAACTTAGCTTGTTGGATGGATGGATTTGGCTTCAGCTCATTTCGTGCCCAAGCGGCTAAACCCCTCAATTTTTTTTCTGGTTCATGCCCAAGTGGCTACACCCTGGATTTCCTTGGATGTTAAGGTCTGCCTCTAGTCCATGATCTGTTTTGGATGTAAGGAATTGCTTGTTCTAGTGCATCATATATTCCCTTCCAGGAGAGGCTTTCCTGCTGTGTCTGTGACCCACGGATATGGTTTCCTCCCTCATTCCACGAACGATTTCCAAGGAAAGGAAGAGGGGCAAATGGAATGTGGAAAACGGTTGGAGTTCGACTTCCGAATGAGGTTCTGAAGCAAATCGTGAATAAAAAGCAGCTGGATGTCGCTTCATATTATTCAGTATTAAGTATTCTATGTTGTCAATAGAAACGCCGCCACCATCGAAAGAATAGGTATTGTCCTGTAGATAAGGCCCGAGAAGAACCTCTCGTATTCATTCAAAAGTAAACAAATATGGTACTCGGGTTCAGGGCCTTGTTCAATCGGTGAATTCAGTCCTAAAATCTATCCCAGCATGAGAGTACCGTGGGGCTCTCCAGAATTGTCTGGAGAGACTGCAGCGATACATAGATACCGTGGGAAGTACTTTTAAAGATTAAATATATAATTGTTTCATTGAATGAAGTCTTTGATATTTACAAGTTGAGTTGCAGAACTTTTCGAACCCCCCTCGTTTGCAAGGCAGTACCGTCGTTCGAGACAAGTTCGCCCATGCACTACAAAAAAGGGCGTGAAGCGATACCTCTTCTGCCTTCCCTCGTATCAAAGGAATCTTACCATGGATGAGGTGGGCACAAACCATGCAAACAGCTCAAGTGACTCAATCGTGCTCGTCCCTATCGGCAACTCATACAATCGCCACTACACCGATGAAATCTTTCGAGGTCGCCTGGAGACTCACAGACCTCATTCTATATGTAATATTATCTGTGTACGAATTGGAATGTATCTCTTTTACTGCATCGCTCCCGACAGTCAAAAGTAGAGGTGAATCGCTCGTTAAAGCAAGTAATGCATCACGAGCAAAAACTGACCGTTACTCGAAAAAGCCAGTCGATTTGATACTCGCGCGACCAGAGAATACTTAATACTGAATAAAATGAATCGACATCCAGCTGCTCTTTATTCACGATTTGCTTTGGAACCTCATTGGGACGTCAAACTACAACCGTTTTCTACATTCCATTTCCCCTCTACTTTCGTTTGGAAATCGTTCGTGGAATGAGGGAGAAAACCATATCCGTGGGTCACAGACACAGCAGGAAAGCCTCTCTCCTCTCGAGAACAAAGCGGGTATCGTATCGGTGACCAAGGTAACCTTATCGTGTCTAGCGTTCTCCCCTGTGAAATCGCACCATCAGTAAGGAGAGATTCCCCTCGTAACATCCTGCTTTCGTTAACAGTAAGTATTCCGTCCCGAAAAAAATCAGTGTATTCCCATGGAAAAGAAGTGAAGAAAGATCATTTCCTAAGAAGTGGTCAAATCCGTGAGTAATAATGACAACTCTGGCCAAGAAGAAAAAAAGAATCGTGATCGAGAAGGACGTGGAGGATCACAATGGCCTTGCAAAGGACATCTCCGAGTCCTTCAAGACCGGACCCTCCTGGTGTGACGTCATCGTTCTCATCCAAGGCACCAAATTCTACTCCTGCAAAGGAATCCTCGCCGCCGTCTCTCCCTACTTTCGGCAATTGTTCACGACCGACTTCAAAGACGTCTACCAGAGAGAGGTGAAGCTGGAAGGATTCAAGGAAATCGGGTTCAAGCCGGTTTGGGATTACATCCACGGAACGCAAGTGGAAGTGGAAGGAGAGGAAGGAGCATTGGCTGCTTTTCGAGATGCACATTTTCTCGGGATGAAACGTTTGTGCCAAAAAATTAGCAGGACCATTAAAACATTCCTGGATTCGGAAAACGCCCTGCGCATCTTCCAAATCGCGGAACAATACGAATACGGAGACTTGCGAGAAGCTGCCGTCCAAATCATTTCTGGCTCTTTCAGCAAAGTCGTGGGAACGAGTGAATTCATTAGTATCTCCTTCGAGACTCTGTCTTCATTTTTGGATCGAGACGATCTGGGAGTTTCCTCGGAGACGGAAGTGTACGAAGCGACACGGAAATGGTTGGATCACGATTCAAGTCGGAAACGCCATTTGCCGGATCTCCTGGACAAAATCCGCCTCCCACTTCTACCCTACGAATACTTGAGGACGGTGCTTCTGAAAGACCCGATCATGTACGAAGATGCTCGATGCCTCGGTGCCATCACGGATGCGAGGGACTATCACGTTCCAGAGCTCCGCCATTACGTCCCGAAGGAGAAAACCAGACCGCGAACGACGCCCGATTCAATTTGGAGCATGAACGAAAACGGGAAGATCTATCATATGAATCCTCATAATTGGGACTTGTATGAAATCACGGACAATCCCTTGAGTATTTGGTGTGCCTTTGCAGGAATGGACAGAAAACTGTATGCGACAGAGAAGGGTGAGATGAAGTTGTTTGACCTCGAGAAGATGGAATGGAAGGAAGGGCCCAAGCCCCCGGAGTATCTTGAATTATCGGCGACTACAGTTTCTCCCGGATCCATATTCATCTGCGGTGGGATCAATCAAAAGGTTGAAAGACAAAAAAGGGTATTTCGTTTCTCGGTGGAATCGGGGGAATGGATACGACTCAGTGATATGAAGTATGAAAGGAATTCGCTAGGAGCGTGTTATGAGGATTCTTGCCTCCACGTCATTGGAGGAATAGGAAATGGTTGTAAATATGAGCGTTTGGATCTCCGTATGTCTCGATGGGAAGAACTGTCTCCCCTTCCGGTAGAAAGATGGGACCATGCCGTTTCACCTCACGAGGATCACCTTCTCTTGACCGGGGGAATTCCAAATAAAAAAGAGGTATTCGTGTATGATGTAAGAAGTAATTCGTGGCGGGAGGGGCCAAGCATGATGGAAGAACGGTATTATCATGGACTGATATGTTGGAACCGAAATGTGTATGCTGTTGGAGGATGGAAAAATTCATCAGTCGAAGTGTTTGATGGAACAAAATGGGAAATTATCAAGAAATATGATATCAGTGATTTCCAGAGAGGTTGCCGAATGATGAATTGAAGAAATGAGTTGATTTGATATCACGAGAAACGCAAAAAATCCAATTATTTTCATTTATTTTGTAGTTAGGAAGCCCTTGTTGAAAAAAGGATCAACAATTACTTCCTCCTGTAATTTCCGTCCATTTTCTAGAAATGAAGATGATTCCTTATTTCATTCACCACATTTAATTAATTTCTAATCATGCACGTCTACGAGTTTTTCCATCCGCAAAAATTTTATTTCATGAAAGATGCACCAGAAAATGTGAATAAGAACTTTCTTGAAATTTCATTTCGGGGAAATAAATGATGATGGGAATGAGGTTGTACAAGGATGTTTTTCCCCTCCAATTTTCTCTTTTCTCTCCACTATTTTCTCATCTTTGGGAGTGAATATCCTTCTGCATTCATAAATATTATTTTTCTTGTTAATAACAATAATGATATTATCAGTAACGTGACAATTTTTTATGCAAAAAAGATGAAGAAAACGCAATGCCGTAGTGCGCTCTTCCTAAGTGATCCTGGTTAGGCCATGAAGAAATATATGAACAATTCATTCATTACTTTTTGAAGATCCGAGAAATTTAAGCGAATTAATTAGAAGAAAAGTTCCTGGTAAAGGGAGCACTAAGGGTTTGAGGGAAAATATTAAATTCCTAACTTCGTCGGATGTTCGTCATTTCTTCCTCTTCCTATTCGAGGAGGAGGAGGATAAATGTGACTTTATTCCAACCAATGTATCATAAGGGGCAGCGGTAGCAGAAACACAGTCACAACGTGATGGGCAAGTCTCTGAGCCATTGCAAGGCTTCTGGGGAGGCTTGGTGGATCTCTGATAGTCCTCCTGGGAAGGCGAGGTCTGGGCACTCTTCTGCGATGTGTTTCATTGTCTGCACTTCGCCGCAGGTGCAGAGGGGGGATTCGGTGTATCCCCACTTGTGGAGGAGTCCCGCGCACCTTCCCTGTAGGGTCCTGAAGCGGTTGATGGAGACCCACTCCCTTCTGGGGAGGTCCATGCCTGGGGTTTCAGTGATGGGATCTTCAATTAGGTGTGAATTTGCTGGTGGCTTTGTGAGCCACTGCTGTTTCCAGGCGATAGCAGGATCGAAGTTGGATGACCGGATCAGGTTGCCCTCTTGCCAGAAGGGTTTCCTGGACTTGAGGCGAGCTCTTGGAGGGCGAGTGACGTCATTGTGTAAGGGTATCGATTGAAATAGCGTGGCTTTGCGATGTTCCCTGAAGGTTGCCTCTTTTCTCCTGATGTCTGGCGGAGAGATGTGCGAGAGGACCGGGAGCCATTCGACTGGGGTGGTTTTCAAAGTCCCTGTGATCATTCGCATAGTTGAGCGGAGTTGGGTGTCTACCGCCCGTGTGTGTATGCTGTGTTGCCAAACAGGGGCACAGTATTCGGCGGTTGAGTATACTAGTGCCAGGGACGAAATCCTAAGCGTTCGAGCATCTGAACCCCATGACGTGCCTGCCAATTTCTGAATGATG
>CAJPEV010000894.1:72112-87959 GCA_905338385.1 Darwinula stevensoni
TGAAGCCCCCCCCCCCCCCCCCCCCCCCCCCCCGTATTCGAGGGAATGAACAGGAGTGAAAATTATTCTGCTTCTTACTCTCTCAATAAAGAATTATTGGAGAAATTTTCAAGCTCGTTCTTTTTCGCTTTGTCGTGCAAAAGGCACTTTATTCCACAAACCTAGTATTTCGTCAATTCATTATCTCTCCCGATGTGGGATTCGGAGGAAAATGACCAAACCAAAGAAATATATTCACGAGTAGGTCACAGATGGTTCAATACTTTCTTCCCTTTCAAATTCATAATATTAATAGAAAGAGGGAAAAAATGTAAAGTTCCTTCATTCCGCTTTCCGTGTAGCCTCCAGTCCCATCCCCCACGGTTGCAAGATATCGCACTGGATTAATGTTCAATACAGTTCTGATTCCGGTTTTATGTCTGTGTGACAACCCCTTATTTTTTATTGACTTGTAACAAATATAATTTACTAGCGAGTTTGTTTGCCCTTCGGGCCAACAAACTGGCTTTGGTCGCGCCTTCCGCACTCCATTACCTTGGATAGTGATTAATTTCTTCATTTTTTTGCGAACTGGGAAACATATTTAAAGTACGTCCCCATTAAAATACGTGACACATGGGAACCAAAGTCTTGGTTTTCATCACACTCTTTACTTCTATGATTCTATGTGTGCCTAACTTTTAATATTGTGTCTCTTTTAGTGAGGGTGGAGAGTACATTTTGAAATATTTCAATAATCTATGTTAAGATACTTAGGAAAAATGAAAATGGAATCGAATTCTGGCTCATAATTATTATAGAGGACCCCAAGGGAAGGCCTTGAAGCCACTTTTTGGCCCTCTCAGGTCAAGCTCCTGACCGTGGCGAATGGTCAAAGGTCACGATTTGCATGCCTCTCTTCGAATATCTGTATCTCCCCAACCCTTGGTCTCAGAAACCTCAAATTTGCGCCATTCTCCTCGCCACAGAACATATTAACTGATGAGCCCCTAAAGGTGCTCCTCACTCTGCTCCCTGAGACATAATGGTGCCATTTGTGAAAATTCGCGTTTCGCGAATTCGCTTCTTCCCTCGCTCATTCTCCAAAGAAACATTGCATCGTGAAAAGCATGCTACAGTTTTTAGAGACCGTCCCCATTCGTTTTTGTGTCAAAGGGCGCGATGATTCAACGAACCGTTTTCCCTGGAAGTTCGAAGATGTACCTCAAAATCTCCCCATTTTTGCATAGTGCCTCACATCCATGGTCATTTCTCGAGAACGAGGTTGAAATTCAAAATTTCAACAGACTGAATTATGGAGAAGCCTCTTGAGCAGCTTCAGGTTCATTTTCAGACAAATCTGTTCACCCCACTCAGATCCTTATTGATTTCACTAGACCTAGGTTTGAAATTTTCCAGCATGTCATTAATTATATTATGTGCTCTTTCTCTTCTCTGAGCCTGAAAATTTCAATATAGCTTACTATAAAATGTAGGGACATGTATAAGGATGTGATTGAAACCAAATTTGTGAAATTCATTCCAGTCATTAGGAGATAGCAATATTTTAAACAGAATCGGTAGAAAAATGCATGCTGCCCCAACTGGCTGTTCCCAGTTGCGGATTTCCCCCCGCTCACGTCCCCTCACGCACAATCCTCTCACACAAACTCCTTCCTTATTCCCCCCCCCCTTTTCAACTTTCCATTTCTGTCCAATTCGCCACATTTTTTTTAAACATCGCCCCTCGAGAAATTTCTCCCAGGGGACGAATCGAGACTTAGCATTTTTAACTCCTTATCTTGATTGTCACATTCATACAAAGTTCCATCTTTCCATGTCCATTGGTTTCACTAATTAAAAATTTTTTTTGGAAACATCTCCCTTTGAAAGTCATGCCCCCAAAGCATTTTATTCCAAAGTCTGGAATTTTCTGTACTCAGCATCCCGGTAGGTAATTATGTACTAAGCTTCATCTTTCCACACTAGCTAAATGCACCAGGACAAAATAAAACACTTGAAAACGTTAGCCCCCAAAAATTTGCCTACAGGGCATGGATCTAAAATTTTGCATTTTTTCCTGAACTCATCGTGTCGGTAGGCACGTCCATGCCGCTTTTCAGCTTTCCATGTCTCTCCGTTTTATTCAAGCCAGGGGACATGGAAGGCAAATATAACAGAAGTGATGTAATGAATTTAAATTTTTCTCCGAAATCTTTGGGTCTTTTTATCCGGGCGCATTCAATCTCATTCATTCCATAACATTTATTGAATATGCGTCAAATAATTACTAATATATAATTCCTCTGAAGAGTTACGAGGATCACTAGAAGGGAGAAAGCTACCATGAGTTTTTTCGTAATCATTTTACCATCAATGATGATTTGCATGCTTATCGATAAAACGTCAGAATTATTTTCATTAACATTATTAACTATATAAATAGCATTCGGAATGTAAAAGGATTGTAACCCAAAAAGGGTTTTTAAAAAGATCTGAAGGAGAGAAAATTTGAGGGAAATTAAAAATCCTTCATCAGCCTCATTTTCATCATGACTTATTTCTCCGAAATATAATTTGAAGGTCCACAATTTCGTAGTGCAAGTTTGTAGAAATTAATTTTTTGCAAAGCGAACAGTTCGTTGACATACGTAATCGAAAACTCATTCTAGGAAACAAGTCAGAAATCTCATTGATTATAGCAACGCAAATAAGAATAATTGGTAGAGGGAAACATTAATTATTTTTCCCAAATAGGATCCTAATTATGAAATATATTAAAGGCATACTTTTTCTTGCGTTTGTTGCAAAGTAAAATCGAACCGTTTCCTCAATAAATCATTCTGCAAGCTCGAAGGAAATCAATGATATGATATTCCTTGATAATTTCCCATTTTGTTCCATCAAACACTTCCATTAATGAATTTTCATATCCTCCAACAGCATACAAACTTAGGTTCCAAAACATCAGTCCGTGAAGATGCCGTCTTTTCAGCATGCTTGGCCCCTTCCGCCATCCATTTCTCCTTCTATCATAAACGAACACCGAGCTTTTATCTACATCGTCAGATCCCCCAGTCAAGACAAGGTCATCTTTATGAGGTGAGACAGCATGGTGATAACTTTGTTCCGGGAGCTGAGCCAACTCTTCCCATCGACACTTGCGGAGATCCAAACGCTCATGTTTATTACTATTTGGATCTCCTCCAATGACGTGTAGGCAAGAGTCGTGATAACAACTTCCTGCGCTGTGACGGTCGTACCTCATATCACTGAGTCCTACCCATACCCCTAAATCTACTGAAAAACCATATACACTTTTTTTATATTCACTGTCTTGATTGTACCCACCGCAGATGAATATTGATCCGGGGAAAACTGCAGTCGCCGAGTATTGAAGATATTTCATCGGCTTTGGCCCCTCATTCCATTTCCCCTTCTCAACGTCAAAATATCTTCAGTTCACCCTCCCCTGTCATATACAGTTTTCCGTCAATTCCTGCAAATGAACAACCGTGACTCAAAGGATTGTTGGTGATTTCATCCAAGTCCAAATTTTTCCGAGGATTTAGGCGATAGATCTTCCCGTTGTAGTTGACGCACCGTATTGCACCTGACGTTGCTCGTGGTCTGGTTTTCTCCTTTGGGACGGTATGACGAAGCTCCGGAAATTGATGACCCCTTGCATCCGTGATGGCAGCGAGACATCGAGGATCTCCGCAAATGATCGGGTCTTTCAACAGCACCGACTTCAAGTATTCGTACGGCAGGAGAGGGAGACGCGTTTTATCCAAGAGATCCGGCAAATGATGTTTCCGGCTCGGATCGTGATCCAACCATTTACGTGTTACTTCGTAAACTTCCTTCTCCGAGGAAACGACCAGAACATCTTGGTCCAAGAAGGAATAGAGCGTCTCGAAGGAGATGCTAATGAATTCCCGCGTTTGCACTACAGCGTTGAAGCAGCGAGAAATGAGGGCAACCGCAGCTTCTGCCGAGTCTTGGCATTCGTATTGTTCGGCAATTTCCAAGATACGCAAGGCGTTTCCCGAATCGAGGAATGTCTTCATGACCGTACTAATTTTTTTTGCACAAACGTGTCATCCCGAGAAAATGTACATCTCGAAAAGCAGAAAATGCCCCTTTCCTCTTCTTTCACTTCCACTCACGTTCCATGTATGTAATCCCAAACCGGCTTGAATCCGTTTTTTGTGAATCCTTCTAGTTTGATCTCTCCCTGAGAGGCGTCTCTGAAGTCGGTGGAGAACATCTCTCGAAAGTAGGGGGAGACGGCGGCGAGGATGTCTTTGCAGGAGTAGAATTTGGTGCCTTGGATGAGAATGATGACGTCACACCAGGAGGGTCCTGTTTCGAAGGACTCGGAGATGTCCTTTGCAAGGCCGTTATGGTCGTCCAGGTCTTTTTACATCACGAATGTATTCTTTTTTCGGTCAGTGATGCCATTTCTACGATCGGAGCGGACGCCTCCAGAAATCGCTTTCAATGGTTTCAGAAAACTGCAGCAATTTCAACGATCAATTTAAGGACGAAATGGGATCGCGTCGACGAACGAGAGATGATTTCCATGAGTCTTCTCTCACTGCTGGTACGACTTCTCGGAAGGGGATGATCAATACGATGAGGTCACCTTGGAGACCGATAGCATGTTTTTTTTTTACAAAACAGAAGAAACGCTCTCCTGCCGTTTCCTAGACCGGAGAATTAGGTTCTCCCAACTATATGGGATGAATTCCTTGAAATGAAGCAGACACGACCTTCATGGGAAGGGCGGCGATGAAAAGGAAAACGCCGGAACCAGCTTCCGAAGGAAGTGACGAAGAGCATTCGGATTAGTCTTCGCATTCTAAATCCTCGAATTCTCTTTTCTCTTGAAAGCGATGAAGCGGCGTTCTCGAGCAGTGCCTGCTACTTGCCTCCGGTGCATCGCTCGCTGAAGCGCGCGATTCGCCCCAACTTCGGGTTAGAAGAGTCGATAAGGTTTGGGCTATATCCCATACGGGGGGGGGGGGTCCGATAGGCGATCACGTCACAAGTATACATTCTTCTCGTCCGAATAGTAACATCTCCTTTCTCTCGTCGATTTCTCCTTTGTTGAAATGTCATATCTGCTGGATAATAATTGCCCTTTTGCCTTGCCGATTTCGATAGTATGTACAATCGGCCGCCCCAATAAAAACTGATGAATTTAGAGTCGACGGAGAGAAACTTTCATTTCATCATTTCAAAGGATCCTTGTTGAGGTAACCCCAAAGCGATGAGGTGAAACCGCGCGGAATATGGAATTCCTGAAGGGGACTAATAACCAATTGGGGGTCGATTGTCATCTTTCACTGCGACCATCCAATGGAAATTCCAAGTCAACCGTCGAGTGTCTTGACTATTCTCAAGATCGCGCCTGTTCATCTGGATTCGATTTTAAAATGTTGAGCTGCCCAGGAGGAAAGATAAGGTGAGGAAGAAATTGAATATTTTCCGTTTGAGGTGGCGAGAAGGAATATCCTCCCAGTGCAAATGAATATTACATTATTTTGCACGACCGCGACGATTAAGCTTCCTTCTCCTGATATGGGGAAACATCAACCCGGAACGAGGAAGTCTGATAATAAGCATACATTTTCATTGTCATTTAATGAGGGCGAATGACCAATGTCAACAGTTTCCGTAAATAAAAATGGGTATTCACTACAGTCGCATCCCCCTTTGAAGTTTTCTGTACGGAATCCTCCCCGCCTCTTTCCCATCCCCACGCATTCCCTTTTGCAATTTTAGGGAAATATTCTTCTAAGCGATTGGTGACGAAATGTGGATGTTATCCTTCAAATGATCTCATAATATTGAAAGCAAGAATGGAGCAGTAGGGAACTAATCCACTCTTATCCTTACCCACACGAGAGACGATACAATTTTTCGACACATGACGATGGACAGGGAATGAGGTTAGGGGGTCTCGAGGCAACCTTCAAAGATTTCATCCTTGAAGTGGGGACTCCATGGGGGGGATCTGTCGATAGCGACGGAAGAGTCGTTCGTCTGTTTGCATGGATGCTCCCCTGAGGAGAATTCGTGTGATGAGCGGGAACATCGAGGAGGCTTTACTTGGCGTAATGTTCCTGGAGGAAATAGTCCCAGTGCATATGTTCCATAAGCGAAGGAACTACAGGGTGTCCATTCAGGGATTATCCATGGGCTACTGTTTTCCAACGGAGAATATGCTTTTTTTTATTTTCGTAGGTCGTTTAACATTAGACCTGGAAATGGGGTCACATGATCGGTTCCTCCACTCTGGTGTGACAGAATTCGTTTACCAAACCCTTGTCTGGTTCAGAAATATTAGGAGGAGCATTCTGAGTTGTCATCTAGGACAAATAATCTACGGATGATCGATGGCGTTCACTATCGACGGATTCAAGAGACCGGGAAGGCCTTTAATGGAGTGACGATGGTGATATTTTTTCTGAGGGTGCTTAAATGACATAGTTTACAAACGCAAGCCCTTAGAACTAACGAAAGCAAAAGAGAATAGCTCTCATATCATGCAGCAGAAAAGTGAATGAAATTATATGGATATTGTGGAAAATACCATCATCGATTACGATCACTCAAGGCTCGGAATCGGCTTAAAATGGGTGGTCAAAGCATTGAGCCAATTCGTCTCCTAAATTCATCATTTTTATCCTTTGGAATTCTCAAAACGATCTATTATTCAAGCAATATTGTAGAGGCAGTAAGACGTTTGTTATAAATTGAACTCTCATGAATTTTCCCCTAATGGTAATATTATTTTCCTTTTCATTCCAGTGAATCATAAAACAACAGATGTGGGAAATTAATATATCGGCCGTGGCAAAATGGAGGGAGGTAAGGTCTGACGCTATTCCGAGGTCGATAAATTCTCTGTCTAGAAAAATTAAAAAACACTAATTCAGCGCCTAAAATAACAAAGGTCGCCAACAGGTAGTCACTTAATGGACACCATGTATTACCCTGAGGCAACTGTCTCGATGGGAAGAGAAATATAACAAACATATGCCTTGATTTCTTCTTCCTTTGTTTGAGTTGAAGCTGGTGCTGCTTGATTTTCCTTGTCATGTCACGGTGGAACGAGGTCATTGCTTGCATTTGCCAGTCGCAAACCTTGGCCATGAAGCACCCTGCATGCGATTAAGTCCTAAAGCGGCGACGTATGTTGCGGAATACATGCCCAATGACGAACGGAATCATATATATGACACCGATCTGTGGCTGGCATCGAACCACTTCAACTTATTTACATCAATAACTTACAAGGAAATTGAGAATGGGTCAACGAGAAGTCCGACTACAACTGACTGCAGTCGAACGGAAAATAAACTGAAGCGTGTGGCAACTGTAGTCCTACCATAGTCCAACAACTGTCAAACGGGAACTGGAGAATGATTTCAAAGTGCTCAGTCCGTTCAAAGTCCAGTCGTAGTTCCAGTCGACAGTAATTGTAACCAAACTGGGACCATCTTAGGACTATAGTTCAACTGCAATCGAACTGCGGATTTGAAATCAACCATACTTTACAAGAACAAACCCACAGAAGGAACCAAATCGAAAGAGAAAAACTCTCACGTCAAGTGCCAGAAAAGTGAAGGAATTCTCATTGACGTCGAAGGCAATAACCTTGCCGGTTACGATTACAAATGTAGTGTCGTGTCTGAGGAGCGTCAGGTTGAATATCTTGGCCATATAGTTTCAGAGGAAGGTGTGGCCCCAGATCCATCTAAAGTAGAAACTATGCAGAAATTTCTACTGCCTTCTAATGTGAAAGAGCTTCAACGTTTTTTTGGGAAAAATAGGATACTACCGTATATTCATCAGGAATTTCAGTTTAATTGATGCACCCCTTTATCATTTGGTCCAAGTTGGCATGCAATTTCACTGGACTGATGAGGCACTAGAAGCCTTTCAGATTTTGAAAGATCAAATGATATCATCAGTGGTTCTTGCCTTTCCGCGATTTGATCTTCCATTTATATTAGAAACGGATGCTTCTGCCATTGGAGTAGGTGCTGTCCTTTCACAGAAAGTTCACAATTGCAAAAAAAGCTGGAATATGAAGTCTTTATGAGGTTTGGGTTGCCAGAACAATTTCATACCGATCAGGGTCGATCATTTTCATGAAGGGACCTTGATGGGAGAGATTTGTAGGTTTTCAGGAGTTAGAAAGACAGCCACAGCCGTGTACCATCCTCAAAGTGATGGATTGGTGGAACGGTTTAACCGTACACTGCTTTCTATGCCGCGATCATATGTTGTGGACTGTGCAGAGAAGTGGGACACTTGGCCGCCCACCCTTCCTTTTGCTTTTAGGACTTCAGTTCAACGGTCTTTAGTGGAAAGTCCTCTTGAGGTCCTGTTCGGCATTGAGCCAAGGACTCCTATTGAAATTGATCCCCTTCCAAGCTTAAGACAACCTTTTGCGGGTGAGTTGGCCTCTACTCTACATGAGGCCTCCTGCACCACAAAAAAGGGCGTGAAGCGATACCTCTTCTGCCTTCCCTCGTATCAAAAGAATCTTACTGTACCATGGATGAGGTGGGCACAAACCATGCAAACAGCTCAAGTGACTCAATCGAGCTCGTCCCTGTCGGCAACTCGTGCAGTCGCCACTACACCGATGAAATCTTTCGAGGTCGCCTGGAGACTCACAGGCCTCATTCTATTTTTAATATTACCTGTGTACGAATTGGAATGTCTCTCTTTTACTGCATCGCTCCCGACACTCTAAAGTAGAGGTGAATCGCTCGTTAAAGCAAGTAATGCATCACGAGCAAAAACTGACCGTTACTCGAAAAAGATAGTCGATTTGATAATCTCGCGACCAGAGAATACTTAATACTGAATAATATGAAGCGACATCCAGCTGCTCTTTATTCACGATTTGCTTCGGAACCTCATTCGGACGTCGAACATCAACCGTTTTCCACATTCCATTTGCCCGTCTTCTTTTACTTGGAAATCATTTGTGGAATGAGGGAGAAAACCATATCCGTGGGTCACAGACACAGCAGGAAAGCCTCTCTCCTCTCGAGAACAAAGCGGGTATCGTATCGGTGACCAAGGTAACCTTATCGTGTTTAGCGTTCTCCCCTTGTGAAATCGCACCATCAGTAAGGAGAGATTCCCGTCTTAGCATCCTGCTTTCGTTAACAGTAAGTATTCCGCGTCCCGAAAAAATCAGCGTATTCCCATGGAAAAGAAGTAAAAAAAGATCATTTCCTAAGAAGTGGTCGAATCCGTGAGTAATAATGACGACTCTGGCCGAGAAGAAGAAAAGAATTGTGATCGAGAAGGACGTAGAGGATCACAATGGCCTTCCAAAGGACATCTCCTCGTCTTTCAAGACCGGACCCCTCCTGGTGTGACGTCATCGTTCTCATCCAAGGCACCAAATTCTACTCCTGCAAAGGCATCCTCGCTGCCGTCTCTCCCTACTTTCGGCAATTGTTCACGACCGACTTCAAAGACGTCTACCAGAGAGAGGTGAAGCTGGAAGGATTCACTAAAATCGGATTCAAGCCGGTTTGGGATTACATACACGGAACGCAAATGGAAGTGGAAGGGGAGGAAGGTGCATTGGCTGCTTTTCGAGATGCACATTTTCTCGGGATGAAACGTTTGTGCCAAAAAATTAGCAGGACCATAAAAACATTCCTGGATTCGGAAAACGCCCTGCCCATCCTCCAAATCGCGGAACAATACGAATACGGAGACTTGCGAGAAGCTGCCGTCCAAATCATTTCTGGCTCTTTCAGCAAAGTCGTGGGAACGAGTGAATTCATTAGTATCTCCTTCGAGACTCTGTCTTCATTTTTGGATCGAGACGATCTGGGAGTTTCCTCGGAGACGGAAGTGTACGAAACGACACGCAAATGGTTGGATCGCGATTCGAATCGGAAACGCCATTTACCGGATCTGGTCAAAGTATTGAGCCAATTCGTCTCCTAGATTTATCATTTTTATCCTTTGGAATTCTCAAAACGATCAATTATTCAAACAATATTGTTGCAGCAGTAAGACGTTTGTAATAAATTGAACTGGCATAAATTTTCCCCTAATGATAATATTAATTTCCTTTCCATTCGAGTGAATCATAAAACAACAGATGTGGGAAATTATTATATCGGCCGTGGCAAAGTGGAGGGATGTATGGTCTGACGCTATTCCGAGGTCGATAAATTGTCGGTCTAGAAAAATTAAAAAACGCTACTTCAGCGCCTAAAATAACAAAGGTCGCCAACAGGTAGTCACTTAATGGACACCATGTACTATTTTTTCCGGGTCTGAGGTACTTCCAGTTGCAATGTACCTTTTTTCCACTTATCTTACAGAAATACATACGAGTTTGATTCCCCGCATTTGTCGATGATGGACAGCTTCCATGAATTTCTACCCATGTGCAACGAAAGGGTCTGATGGAACGTTGAAATCAACTTGAGGACTATTGGGAATTTTCTCTCCTTGAAGGTGTCCTTTTCCTGGCAGATGTGTCAGTAGCCGAGCGGAGAGTATCGTACTGACCCTTCCCTAAATAATCTGTTTGGAGATGGACCTCTTCAAGGTTTGCAAATTCCAAGTGATGTTCGTCTTCATTTTTATACTCCTTTGGTTTCGCATTGAAAACTAAATTTGTCAGAATTGTTTATCTTTGACAAATGAGGTGACGATTTGCCGGTTTTCTTTCAAACACGTACGGGGTGATTCAAAATTGACTCGATTTATTCATTGGTGTCGTATATGGTGTCGATCGATCCGTCAGCTTCTCCAAAGCATTATGGAAAGACGTGACTGTAGGGGCAAAACAGAGTTCAGAAGAAACAACACGCAGAGTGGTGTGAATAATTATTTCAATAAGCTGAATAAAAGTAGGACTCTACCTTTTCAGATGCCAAAAGAACTGCTAGAAGATGGACTCCTAAGGAGTTAGAAAATGTATCACAGCGTTTTTCTCTATTGTAATACCCCTTAAACAGACCCCAGAGTAAGTACTTGAGAAATATTCCTATGAATATTTCTCAAGTAATTACTTAGCCGTACTTAATCGACTATTGAGATGAAAATTTGCCAGTCGCAATATAAGTCAATCAAAGTCTTTTGATACGACGAAGAAGAAAGGTGTATTGCAATTGGAAGTACCTCAGGCTTACAACTTTTTGATCATCCCTCGTACTTTAACCTGACGTGACTTTTTTTTAACCCTTTCAGACCTGAAGTAAGACCAGATATCGGAATAATATACTTTTTTTGCATTTTGAGCTCTTTTGCTATTCTGCTTTAACTTGTTATGCTCTATACATCATTTTTATATTTTGTACAAATTTACCAGATCATACCATACGTCATATATTAATACATTTACTTACATAACTGAATATTATAAAACTGATGTGTGAGAGAAAGCCTCTGATTGAATTGAACCATGCATAAATGCGCTCATTGCAGAGGAATATGGGGCGCAAAGTCACGAGAATCCCAATAAATCACTATAGACACAATGAAAAGGCGAGGTCCATTGGAATGGACGCTGGGTCAGAAAGGGTTAAACACTTCACGTAGAATACCACTTAGTGTTCGCATCGAAAGTGGTGTTATCCTGTCACCTTCCTTTATTCGACTCTCATAATACCCGCTCTCGCTATATTCTATTATACTGTATCCTCTGTAATAACCAAGAAAAACTGTGCTAGTCACACCTCTTTTTGTGTCGTTTCTTCTCAAGTGACTTCTACGCATTCGTATTGTAACGATGTGTACATAATGTTTGCCAGTCGTGTATATAGTGCAGTGTATTGGACATGTGTATTTCTTTAGATTGACGTGAGATGGCGCCTCTGGCGCCGCGTTATTTATCACGACCTAAACCGGTGACTTATTATGTTTAATATCTGATGCGTGGAGGGAAGGATGGATCCCCGTGTACCACCCTTATGTCGGGAGTCAGGAATGTTTCCTCCGGTATCCGGAAAGAAGTTGGTTAGAAGTTAGGCGCGAGGGAATAGTGTACACCCCCTAGGGAGGTAGAGCCGAACGGGCATGACTATCCGAGCAGGACCGTAAACTTGCCCGGCTCGGGTATTGTCCCTGAGGACAATGTTCGCATCTGGCAATCACAGTCATGTGTACTAAGCTTTCTTAGCTGTGACATTCCTTTGCATTGCGATGGGCCGGATTGCGCTGATGGGTCTGGTAAAGAAACTCAGTTGTGCTGTTGAACCCAGTGGCTCGCATGAAAGTTTGGCTGTATCCGCACTCCTGAGTTTCGTTGGGGTTCACCCCGATTCTAGAGCCTCCTGTACGGCTACGGTTATCCCCGGTGTCGGCATCCGGTCGGCGGATCTCGCCAGTACCCCAACGTGCCGGATTCAGTACTCCGGAAGGGTGGTCCGACGAGACAGGCCGCCAAGACCGTCACAATATCATACCATAACGCTCAGTAAGAGTTGGAGCGGCTATGCATTGTCTAGACCAGGGGTGTCACGCTCAAATCGGTCGGAGGGCCGCATTCCCTACCATACAGATGCCTGCGGGCCGCACCCATAATTTTCCACTGAAATTTGTGGTGACAGTCGATCAAAGCAGAAATTTCTAAAACACAAGGCGGGCCGGATGAACCACCTCCGCGGGCCGTATGTTTGACACCCCTGGTCTAGACCCCTAGACGCACGTCGATCTCCGTCTTCCACTTGATCGTGTCGAAGATGGACCCACGATGAGGCCTTAGGTGAATGCATTCGCTGCAGAGGGTTTTGCGAACATTCGCTTGACAATGCTCGGTCCCTTTCTCGTAGCAAACATGCATTTTAAGACATTGAATACCGGACGGAATCGTGCAACCATAGCCCTGGTTCCCGGGCATTTTAAGCTAACTGAACTGCAAAACGCACTGAAGCACTAAAAAGGCTATAAATCCTGAAGTTTTACATATATTTTTCTCAAATTTAAAAGCTTCCTGATCAAGGGCATATGTTGAATGAGTTCGAAAACCCCCCAACGTATGTCAAAAGATGCTTGTTTCTTCGTCATGCGCAAAATCTGTGTTTACACGGGTCCCATCTTTGATGCATGGATCGGAAAACCCGTGTAAACACGGGACCCGTTTTCAATGTGTTTACCGCATCTCGTGAAGTACACATTTTTCACGCCAAAAACGCATCAATTTTATAGACAGAATACCATGTTTTTGCCACTCCGGTCTATTCCACTCGCTACATTGCTGGTCAGTCCCGAAACAAGTTGCAATCTTTCATTCGTTCCTAGCAATCAAAATACCATCTACTCGCGCTTGTGAAAAACGTCATTAGAAGCATTTACCCTTGCTTCTGATCTCTTACTTGATTTCGTTCATGGCCTTAAGTTCCTTTCTTTCCCTTTTTCTTTTAGTGCATTTTTTTTACAATCGCAGTTAAAAGGGTTAGCGATGCTGCATTCTCAATGAAAATATACAGTATAGGAATAGGAGACAGAACATATATATCATCATGCATGTTCAAAATGTCTGGATACAGAGATATTGGTTTCAATAACTGAGAATATGAGAATTCAAGATCTGAGAATTCGTACTAAGATGCGCTTTCGCGTGCTCTCAACTCTTTTCCTTAGATCCATGTCGTGATGGATACGTTATTATGATCTTTAAACAAAAAGAGGCCGTTTCAAGAGGGAAATCCACTATACAACTTATGCCATCTACCTCATTATTGCTGGACGTGACGACCCCTTTGTACGTCTCTTTCAACGCGTAGTGTCTCAGCAAGTCTCCTTATTTCTCCTTTTTAGTTTGTCGAAAGGGAAATGGAGACTCCACAAGAGAAGGCGAGTACGTGTTGCAGTTTTCGGAGTTGAAGTCAGTCACACAGGTGCAGCAGAAGTTTATAACTATTTACAGCGAGATGATCCTCCTGTCGATTCAGCATACCAATAGATAAAGTAATTTAAGTTTCCATTGGATGAGGCCATTCTCACTCCCCCCCCCCCNGGGTTGGAGTTTTACCTCTCGCTGTCACGCAACTTTGCCACTTTCCCGAAAAAGACATTCAGTCGATAATCAACAAAGAAAAAAATAAAATAAAATAGAAAGGGATTATCGAAGTAAAACTAGGCTGCTAATTTGTGCCCAGGTGCACGATATCTCAGCGACGCACCACTGAGAGCAGCTCATGAAAAAGATTTTCTTTAAGTGAGGAACAAATATCTCATTTCATGTGGAATCAACCTTAATGCGAACCATCATTATGGACAAAAAATGTCAGTGATTCCTCGCCGACCCGAACAATGAGCACAGAAAACCAAAGCTGTAAGCCAGTCTAAAAGTGAAGCAATCACCGAGAATGTTTCCTCCTGCGTCTGCATTCTTGACCATATACCGCTGACCATATACCTCCAAAGTCGGATTTATTTCGAGCTCAGTCCCTAATAACTACTGATGTGATACCTTTCGCGTATCTAGCATATCTAGAACATGGCTAAAATCAGCGTCGGTCACACACTCACAGGATCGTCTCCATATATTAGATGCAGAGGATTGTCATCCGCAATAACGGAAATACATTATCCCCCAAAAATGTGGACCCTTTTTCAATTTGTAGCTTCTCGCTATTGCTTCAGACCATAACAATGCGCTTTTAAGGCCTGACAAAGACATCAAATGAGCACCTGCATGCAAAGTTTCACGAAAATCCATTAATTCATTTTGGAGATGCAGCAGCTTATTCTAAGCCAGGTTGCGTGAGACCATTTCCTAGGGCCGCACTCAGCCTGGGCACAGCCAGACAGAGTGGCAACGCTCCGTTCCCGCGTCGCAGGAGAATGCGAACCGTGCGGCGTTTGGATTTCGATTAATGGCACGTGACTGTTCACTGACTGAGACGGTGCGTCTCGAGCACATCATCCGAATGTCAAAGGAAATTATTGATGTTATCTTGGTCGTGCACATTATGTCAGACATCCTGTAAAAGGCACAATAATGACTTTGGAATAATGCGGCCATACAGTTCTGGCCGCACTCCCTCACTGCTGGTACGTTCTGAAAATCTCCTATATTTCAGAAACCAGCTAATGAATATTGTTATAAGTGTGCATGCATGTGCTCATTTGATGTCTTAGTCAGTCCTCTAAAGCGCACAGCGATAGTCTGAACCAGTTACGAACGGCTAAAAATTGAAAAATGGTCCACATTTTTATGGACAGTGTGAACATCCAAAAATGAATGGAAAAATGGAAGAAAAATTAAAATCGTTTACAGACTCATTTCCATGAACTTTTATCCAGAACGTAATCCGGAGGCTTTGGTTCTTACTTCCAGTCCCCCTTCTCAACGTCAAACATATTCATCTCACCCTTCTCTGTCACATGCAGTTTCATGTCCATTCCTACGAAGGCACAGCGAACACTCAAAGAATTCTTGGTGATTTCTTCCAAGTCCCAATTATTAAGATTCAAGCGATAGATTTTGTCATCGTCCATGCACCAAATTGCATATGATTCCATTATTCTTGATCTGGTTTTCTCCTTAGGGACGCCGTACCGGAACTCTGGAACGTTATAGTCCCTTGCATATGTGATGGCACCGAGGCATCGCGGATCTCCGCACACGATCGAGTCCTTAAGTCGCACCGTCTTCAAGTATTCGAACGGCATAAAAGGGAGACGGATTTTGTCCAAGAGATCCGGTAAATGACGTTTCCGGCTTGAATAGTGATTCAACCATTTCCGCGTTGCTTCATACACGTCCTTCTCCGAGGAAACTCCTAAATATTCTCGATCCAAGAACGAAGATAGAGTCTCGAATGAGATGTTTAAGAAGTTCCGCGAACGGACGACT
>CAJPEV010000895.1:0-87909 GCA_905338385.1 Darwinula stevensoni
GCCAAACACCGACTTCCTTTCGCGTCACTTTCAGTCCTTGCTCCTTGGCGCTTCTATAAAACGCCTCCACCCCACCATAGCTACCAGGCTTCTCGGGAGCATAGTACGCATTTTCCATATTCGCATTGCGAAATGCACTCCTTATTTCATTCGATGTGAATGACGGTGTTGTTTTCTTCCCCAAGTCGAGAGTTTCACTAAAAATGACAAGTTCCAATTACCATCGATGACCCTTCTAAAAAAAAAAAATTCCAATTAGAACTTACATAATTTCGGGGGTCATGGATTCCAAACTGCGTCTAGGTGTACATAGGTGTACATAACATAGGAGTACGTAAAAATAACGGTAACTGAAACAATGGATCTGAAAGATTCATGGTATCTACTGTGTCCATTCCTACCGGCTCCATGCCGTTCCTTGCAATTCACGAGGATGACTGAGTTCAACTCCATTTCATTCATTTCTGATATACCCGGTATGTATGTCAATCATTTTTTTCAAGCCGTGGGAAAAATACCCTTCACATTCCTTCAAACAGATATAGAAAGGGGTCCGCTGCCTGAATAAGGAAAGAGCCCGTCAAGAATGATCTTTTGTTCATGTTACAAAGCGTCCGAGGGCCTAAACACCTTCTCAAGACCTTTTTTGTTTTGAACAAAGGGACTAGGATAGGGGGAAACCTCTGACGTCACAGGGCGCGGAAATTCTAGGGGCTTCCATTCCCCTCTAATACCTGCCTGTGAAAACTGGAGAACTGCTCCCTGAACAGACACCATAGGGCGTTGAGATGAAGGGTGATTGTTTTTTCGTTCACATCATATGTGTAAATACGTCAACTTGCTCGTGAGATCGGTAGCCGTGACCGTCTAGTAGTTAGTACGATGCGTTATGACAGCAAAAGCCCAGGTTCGATTCCTGGCCGCGACATCAATACCCCTTATTGTTTCTTTTTCTTCTCGAGTTTAAGCATTTGCATAGCTTGAATGAGTCTTCCTCTGTGAACCACAGGAACGAGAGAGGTATGATGCCGTAGAATATTTAATTTCCCCTATTACGCAACTCGCATCTCCATCATATTAATTAATTAATTGTGACTCCGCATGCGATTAAGAAAACACATCCCCGTCGCCGATTCTTATCGAGGCAAATACACCCCGCATCAATAGCATACATCCACTCATTTGCATACCTAAACCACCCCTTCGTCAGGGGCGGGGTCGGAGCAGACGACAGGAAAGGAGGAGGGCAAGCCCCTGACGTCACACAATAGGGGACCCTTCCCCCCTAACCCTTCCATTGTTATATGACAATAACATTGTTATTGACACCACCCCCCTTATGGCGGCATCCCTTTGGACGCCAGACGGGGGGGGAATCTCTCTCTTACATGTTAGTGCTAAACATTTTTGGAGCAATAAAGGCTCTAACTTAATACATAATGAATAAACCGGATTCTATTATGACTCACAATTATATTCATTTTCTCGTGAATCTGGTTGGTGAGTCTTGTCAGGTCACCCTCTCCCTGTTCAGCATCCTAGTCATCACAGCAATGGAGTAATTTTGCTAATTACCACTTAATTGCACTAAATAAATTTTCAAGTGGCAGTTTTTCTCATTCGCCTTTTTTGTTGCACACGATTTCATTTGCGACTGGTCTCAACATTTCCAGGCACACTCCATTAAAAACCAGCGATCGAGGTGCCAATGTAAAGGGTTTCCCAAAAGTAGGTGTCATTTTAAATTTCGCGGCATTTCTGAACGGTCAAAGTTTGAACGTCAGTATTTGACAGGTGACAGCTAAAAATTAGGAGGTTTGTGGAAATGGAACGATACACAGTCGCGCAACGCATAGAAATTGTAAAAATTATTTTTTATTTCCAACAAGACGGCGCATAATTGCCACATATCTGGCGAAACAATTGGGCTATTGCATGAGAAATTTCCTGGTTGCGTTATTTCACGAAATAGGGACATGAATTGGCCGCCTAGATCGTGTGATTTGACGCCATTGGACTTTTTCCTGTGGGGATACGTGAAGGGGAGAGTCTATGCTAATGGTCCCAAGATGACTCAGGAATTGAAAGACAACATTCGAGCTGTTATTCGTGATATTGAGCCAGAAATGTGCAAAAAAGTCATGAAAAACTTCGTCGAAAGGATGATCAGAAGGGTCATCCCAGAAGGGTCAAGGTGGACATTTAAATGATATCATATTTCACACTTAACCTCCATGTTTGTACTTTGGATTGAAAGAAAAATATCTGCACTTTTTCAAAATTAATTGCGTTTTTTTTCCTAATTTAAAATGACACCTACTTTGGGAAGCCCTATAGAAGCTAATTTGCATATTGTCAATGTGAACTGCTCCATAATATGAGAAGAGACTCACTTGGAGAGGCAATGGAATCACAGCATGGCTAAGGAGGTTATCCATCGGTTCTACGAGAATAAAAGACATGCAATGTTTCAAACTAGAGCAACAAACAGTTACAATCATGATACATCCATTGACAGAAATTTAGCTAAGTTCCAGTTCAAATAAGAATCTTCCTTTAAGAGCGGGATCAGTTTTATGTGTAAGCGCCGCCAAATTGGATGCTCCTTGATTAAATGCATGCTGGTCCACATTCCATGTGCCTTTGAAATCCTAAAATACGCCGTAAGAAATTCAAACCTTACAAAAAAGAAACCGAAAATAAAATAATTTATTTGGGAATAAGAGTAATCCGCAGTCTGATCAAAGTGGCCCAGAATGATACTGAGTGACCCATGGCGACCCAAAGTGGCCCAATTGACCAAATATGGGTGTAATTATCAGGTGTGTGATATAGTAGTTTCACAAAAATTGAAGCAGACCAAATTTGACCTAGAGTGGTAGAGTGAACCATGGCGACCCATTGCAACCCATTTCGACCCATGGCGACCCATTTCGACCCATGGCGACCCATTTCGACCCATGGCGACCCATTTCGACCCATGGGGACCCATTGGAAATTAGGAAATTAGGAGGAACTTATATTACAGCTTCAACCTAACTCAGCTTAAGTAAGATTCCTGGGAAGCTTGTTGACATTGGGAGTGGTGTGATGTCATCAAAGAGAACTTTGAGCAATGTCATAGTAATGGCAAATGGGTCTGGTGTTAGGTTGCCCCATTGTCTCCCAGTGAAAATCTCCATGGAAGACTTGAAGTGAGGTCTTTGACATGCAAGGCTTGTCATGGCCAGTTAGGAAATGAAGCTCATCTGCCTCAGGATCAATCTCATCTTCAATCTATTCTGAGTAAGTCTGACTTTCATTTATATACCTAGTATATAACATGTGCACTGTCTGCCATTGAAATTAGTAGGAACCCTAACCCCCTCACCATTCAATCATTCTGCACTCTTGAAACTAATCAATTTCATAGTGTGCTACAAGTTTATGTACCAAATTTAAACAGTGTTTCTCAACCTCTTGATGCTGCAATTTAAAAGGCAGTGTATAAATAAATATTTCTGAAGATATCCAAAGTGCTATGCTTTGATTGGTAGGTAGGCTTTAAACAAATAATCTGTCCTGGAAAATTCTATAAGGTCTTACGTTTTATGGGCTTTTGGCTCCTTGTAGAGGATAATTCTTTCAGTGTCTTTGAGATTAGCTGCTTAAGCTCAGAGCCATGTGCAGCAATATTAAGTCTCCTAGCCTGTTTTCTTCAATCACAGTCTTACATTTATAATTTCATCACAAGTCTTCAGCAGAAATTATGACTAAGTCATAATGCATGGAATCCAAGGAGGCCAAGATGTGCTACATGTAATGGGAAGAGGTCTAACGGTTTTGTAACATCATTTCAAAGTTCAGGGCAGTTAATTTGAAATTGTAACTACTTGATATATGTAATATTTTCATTGATTAGAAGTTGATTTGTACATATTTTCATTTTAACAGGTTTCACAATGGAGAAGACAAAATACACAAGGAATGTCTTGATATCATCTGGCAATCAAGGAACTTGAAAGGAAGTAAAAGCCATCTCTTAATGCATTCATATCTTATTCTATAATTATTTTCTTCTCTGTGCTAATTTCTCCTGGAAATAAAGGACATTCTTCTTCAAGTGTCTACTGTGTATTGTGTTTTTTGTGCTGGTACATGTTTCAACTTGATTCAGAAGTTGGGAGTACATGTTCGTATTTTACAGATATCATGTAAAATTCTAACAATTTCAAATGGTAATTTTTATATTGAATAACTAATTATAAATTTATGCAATCCACTAGAGGTATGCATTTTAATTGTTAAGAGATCATATGTCATCTTAAGTTTTCCTTAATTGGAGGTGTACCATATCAATATCATTAAGTGAATTTTTAATACCCATATTGTTGTGCTTCTTGTAGATGGTTTGCATAATCTCAAAGCAAGTAAAATGATTATATCTAGGGAAATCATGGATTAGGTAGTCCCACAGGACTTCAGTATAGTGGAAATAGATCTGTGAAGTATTGCCCTAAGGAAATCCTAAGACTACCAAAGGTCTCTGTGTGATCTCTTTCAGCTCCCTATATTGAGATACTATAGAATCCCTATAGAATTATTCTATGGACATTTTATAGAAATATGGTAGAATTTTCTACAAAGTCTCTATAGAATCTCTATAGGCACTTAGTATAGAAATTCTATAGAACATTTTCTCCTGGGTAGGTACAGCCATTTATTTCAATCGGAAGAGATCGAAATCGGGAAGTCGCCGGCCATTGGAGACCCCATCACGTTGCAGTCTGCAAAGTCCTCCGGATTGAGTTCTTGAATGGGTAGTCCACCATCGGCGCAGGAGGCAATGATGCTTCCATGAAAGTTCGGATTGAGTACTAGCCAGGCGATCGTGCAGTCACAAACAATGTGACCTGGAATGTACAAGTAGAGATGCGTGAGGTTGCACGATCTAACACACCTAAGAGAGCAGTCGAGGAGCTCACTGCCTAATGAGATGCTTCCATCTCCCTGCGAGAGGATCTCAAGCATGGGGCGGAAAGTCCCTTCTGTCAACTCCGATATGGGGTTACCACTTAATTCAACTATCGTGTCGGGCCTTAAACCTTGAAAGAATGGAGAAGATGATCAGTTTTTAGTCTCCTTAGTAACCTTATGCGTACTGAAGTCGTGATGCACATTTAAAAAGGAGAAAATAAAGTTACTCATGAATTATAAATTGGTCACGTTGAGCCACTTTAGTCGCATCATACCTGTTATCGCGTGCGATTCCAGGCTTGAGATTCCGCTGACTGGGAACTCCACATATTCCAAATATGGACTATCAAATGCCAAGGTACCGTTCCGAAGAGTAGGTCCCAAAGGGCAGGGATAACAAGAAATTTCCTCCAAGCTCGTGAGTCCCAAGAAAAATCCAGGTTGTATATCCGAAACCTGGTTCTGATCTGCATGGGATTCAATAGAATTTAATGAGTCATGCGGCTTAAATTAATATCCGGCTAATTGGAAGGGCGGAAAGAAGAAAAATATGAAACCCATGAAAGTTAACAGAGCATAAAGTAATTTTATTACCTAGTCCTTCTTCCTTTGTTCCAATTTTTTCTAACTTGGATGGATGTATAATTGTTGGGACTTGTATGGAATTTCTGCAGCATAAATATTTTTAGCAAAGCAATGGCCTGCAGACATATCGTGACATTGTGTTCTTTCCTGGTAAGGAATTTGAATTCACGTGCACTAATTTGAGGTAGCAGAGTAGGAGAAGTTCGGGAGCTATGCACACCGAGATAATGTTTGAAAGAAAACAATGAAATAAATCAAAACGAAGTTACTCTACATAAAAATTCAACGAAAACGAAACATTAGGGATATCCAACAGTTTCCATAGCCAGCCAGAGCGAGATGTTCACTTAATTACAAATGGGGGAATATGAACGTTGATATCAGGCCAATTGGACTCGAAACTTGTTACAAAGCCGCCTTATCTCCGCCTGCGATGCAACTGCAGTTACGCTCGGTGCACGGAGGTTGGCATGATTTTAGAGGAAACTATACAATCGGGTGGGTTGGGGGGGGGGGGGAGGTGTATAGGGAAGTTTACCTGCAGCCCACATCTCCAAAGTTGGAGAGAAATCATCATATTCGGGAATGCTCTGGGAGGCACTGCAGTGGTCTGAATATTTGTTTCGAGATGAAGTCGCATATCAATAATGTTTTAACGGAGTAACGGTTTATTATCATTATTATAGTTACTCATGAGAGCGGCACCTTACTGTCAGGAGACAGGTTCGATACATCGCAATTTATCTGCTCTCCCAGTTCAAGGTGAAGCGTAACGAAAGGCAAACACGCGGATTCAATTTCAGCTTTCTCCTGTAATCGTATATATGGTGGTTAAAAAAACGTTCTGCCGTTTTCTATGGGAGAAACACAGTTCCATGAATTCAGCAAAAAAATTACATTGGATATGCGATCAATATTTGACAATTACAAGGTGTTGAAATGCTTGCCAGCTTTTTTTCAGCACCCTTGCCTAAGTCGTGCAATGCCCATTTAAAGGTGAATTAAAGGTGTCTGGAGGTGGATCATTCCACCTCAAGTTGGTGATTAGCTGTGGTCTCAGAATTCAAGGAATTTTTCAACTTTAACTTTTCAAGGGACAGTTGGATCCAGCTCATACTTGACAGAGTGGTTCATGAGTCAAAGTGTTTTTTCACTTCCGCAAGATGGCGCTGTATCCCGATAGAGGGCGCTGTTGCTGGTGACCGAGGATGATAAAAAAATATGAAATGTAGAATGTGTAACAGGACAGTATATTGTTTAAAGAATTGTTCGTGATAAAAATAACAGATCATTTTCTTAACACCTATATGTCCAACATCAAGAGCTTATGAATCTCATATTTTTTACTCGAATGCACGAATCGTATTTTCTCCCCTTAGAAAACGGTGGATCCTTCTTTTAATCACCCTCGGTCACGCGCCATCTTACGGAAGTAAAAAAATAAAAGCCCTTAGACTCATGAGCCACTCTGTCAAGTATGAGCTGAATTCAACTGTCCCTTGAAAAGTTAAAGTTTAAAAATTCATTGAAATCTAAGAGCACAGGTAATCACCTCACTTGCGGTGGAATGATCCACCTCTAAGCGCCCTTATTTCATCTCTAAATGGGAATTGCACGACTTACGCAAGGGTGCTGAAATAAAGCTGGCAAGCATTTCAACACCTTGTAATTATCAAATATTGATCTCGTATCCAATGTAATTTTTTTTGGCTGAATTCATGAAACTGTGTTTCTCCCATAGAAAACGATGAAGCTTATTTTTAACCACCCTATATATGCGATGAGCTCTTCATGATGATATATTATGGCATCCATGGAGTTAAACGTTAATGTGGAAAACGTCCTGATGTTAAAATAGTAATTCAAATTTAAATAAATGAATAAATGAGTAGTTTTCATCAATAGCATTGCCGTGAGATGCGTCTCGTAAGAAATATTGTTGGGTCAAAACTTGCCCGTAGCTTCTTTCTGAAATATGAAGACGAAACCAAGATGCTGGAAATAATAATAATACATTTCGAGCTACCAATCTAATCATCGAGCCAATACATTGAAGGTGAAACTTACAAAGAAGAAATGACTTCAAGTTCGGCATAGACGAACCAGTCATCAAGGTGGTGATTTGATTGCTAGTAAGACCGATAAATTCTAGACTGTCGCTTTGTACAGGCGGTAATCCTGTCAATCGATTGTATTGGAATTCGAGCGACGTGAGTTGCGTGAAATGCTGCATGTAGTCCCATGGGAACTGTTCCAGGGCGCCCCTGACCATGGTGATTCTTTTGAGTCGATCTTTGGAAGGGAGAAGAGCCGAGGGATGAATGCTGCGCACCACGCTCCAAACACCGGTGATTTCCTCGAAGGAGATGTCTCCGAAAATTCTTTCGGAGAACTCTTCGACGTCATAATTGTGTCCCAGATTGAATGACCTGTAAAAGTAGCGAGGAATTGTGATACAACAAGGATTCTTAAAATGCTGCCTTTCCTTTGTAAGAGGTCGTAATTCAGGTGAACTGCATTCATTCAGGGTGTAACATGACTCGACAGCCCTCAGTTTCCTAAGGGAGACTTAAAAAAAACGCGATATGTGTTATAAGAAACTCAGAGATATCTTGAGCAAGGAGATCGGAATGCATTTACCCATTCTTAATGTTTAAGTAATCAATTTTTACACGGCATGCAATAACTTATCGACATTCTGTTCGTGGTTGAAGACATTCCGATGGATGTTCAGAAAACCATCGACTGCCGAGTTGGCGAATATGTTCGAGAGGGGGTAGAAACGAGAGATGATATCGTCAATTCTTGCTGCTTATGGCACTTCCCTCTTTTGAATCTTCCTGCAACGACAGAAGCCAAAAGAGATACTGAGTGAGAGGAAAGAATAGATAATAGCTCTTTGAAGCATAGTTCACATTTGGATAGGATTATGACATGCGATTTTCACAAGGTCAGGAACTTAACCGCCGATCTTGTACCCCTGTTGGTAATTGAAAGATAGGATTTATCACAGTGCATACACTCCGCAGAGCAAGAAACATTACAAAAATTACCTAGGGAACTATGCAGCATTAAACAAATGACCAATAAACATATCAGAAAAATGTCGAAATGGTCTTTCCACGTGTAGCGCAAGTAGGCAATAACGTGTCGAAGATTTAATAGTTGCTGGAGAGGTAGGTGCGTTTCCTTGAATTGCATCCAAGTGTCTTTACAGCAATTCCAAAAGTATTCAATATTTACAAGCCACCGTATGTAATATGCACAAAGACTCCAATATTGTCAATATAGTGTTTCATATCGGAAGAAAACATGTTTTGAAAAATATATGAGCTTTGATATATCCCCATTCAAAGAAGAAAGTCATTACTGAGCTATGATTACATATTGATAGTAAGTACAGTTCCATGAAATTGCGACGTGCCCATTAATTCAAGTAGGGCGGAGCGAACCATTGTTACCAGGTGTTAACCACTTGTACATGAATTAAAGTTTTACCTAATGACCCAGCAAAATGTGTGTGTATAACATTCGTTAAAGAAAGCCCGGTTTAGTGACGCGAAATGCCGTTTCCAATGTAAGGGCCATGTTCTCGTCAATGTGTTGGCAGCCGTTGTGATTGAGTACAGCCGTCAAGGATGCCGAGACTCTCAGAGACGGATTGCAATAAGGATTCTATAAGGATATTGGAAGCCGGTGAATCCGAGTCATCTGTCGAAAGGCAATTTAACGTGCACAATAATATTGCCTCAAGGTTATGGGACCGGTTCCAGCAGCACGGTTCAACGTGTGACGGTCGACGCTCTGGCAGATCATCATCATCATCACCATCCCTGGGCAACATCAATTCATTCAACTCAGACATCAACGGGTTCAGTTTGCTGATGCAACTTATGGCATCAGCAGTGCCTGGAGGGCGGAAAATGTCGGCTCAACTAGTTCCCAAACCGGTTACCTTGAAATAAATATTAGCTGTCATTGGTACGTCACAGACTTATATCAAAAGGCTTGGACAACTAAACCTGTTTTCCATGGTTCCCGCATTCGCGGTGTGTGGACATAGAGCAGTATGAAGTGTTGAATGCCAGATGCGGTATTCCATGCGTGCGCCTAGCAACCCTGTCTAAGCGGCCGGGAGCAAACGGTCCCCCTCATTGTTTACAATGGATTGGTCAACCGCGAGGGCTGGAAGGGAATGGAATGTTTCAGTGGAAGACGCGCACCCTGACCCAGGCGGAAAGCTGCACATGCTTAGCGGGTCGTGTGGTCCAGTTGCTATGGTTATGGAAAGACGGAATGAAAAAAAATTGACAGACCGGCCTCAATATCTGCCCTTTCCCATAGTACCTATGAGACTGTCAGTTAACGAATGGTAGAGGGAAGAAACGATATCTGATTGAGGATTATATAGGATCAATAACATCTACTGTGACGCAAAGAGATGGAAATCTCACGTGAGATTAGTAACCGGCCAGACAGCGTCGTTGAAGGCGAAGAAGATATCCTGACTCGATGTAGCCTGATAGCACTCCGCGTGCACTCCTTCCTCATTTGTGAAGCAAGTGCAAGGGGAAATGTCTTCCGGTTCGGGGCAGGGGTATTGCCCGGTTGTGGGGCGGATGGAGGGGAGAAGGAGGCAGAAGAGGGAGAGAACGATGAAGCGTTTCTTCATCTTGACGGTGAGAGGAGAAGGGAAGAAGTGGATGAGTGTTTCCGATGTCGTTGGCTCGTCCTTTCGGTAGGGCCCTGATTCCCATCGTTGCGGATGTGAATTGTCGCACCTGTCGGGTTTGCTTGTGATTAACGCATGAGGAGCGAAACATATAAATATCTCAAGATAAAAAGAAGTTGAGGCCAGATGCTGCAGGAAACAGTTCCTCAAAAAACTGGGAGACAATAATACCATTTTAGCACGATCGAAGACTATGTTCTTGAAACGCACCCTCAAGGCTGATAACATTTGTATATCCTTCCAACTGCGTTAACGAAGCCTGGTGCTTATTCTATGACCCACGAAGACTCTACAGTTAAACTACTGTTCAAAGTCCGTTCAAAATTTCGCCCGGCTTTGTTCACATTGCCACATTTACAGCACCCTTTCAACATCGTTTTTCTTTCTTCAAATGCTAAACTGTTAGCCATTTTCACAGAGCTTTTTCTGAAAAAGGATAAACAAACATCAATTAAAACTTTATGCCAAAAATTGTAAAACGCCGCTCTTTCAAATTAAAAATTGAAATATATACGTGATCAATGTCGGCCGGATATTTCTGGGACACCCTGTATTCGTTTGGGAGAGGTGGACAGGAGTAGCTCTCAGTTGGATGCGCGGGTCACCGCTTGAGCGTATTCAAACGCTCATGTTTTTCTTATCCATTTTACCCATACTTTGCTTTCCAGCATCGGCAGATTGCAACCCCGCCGATGGTGCCGATAGTAATACACCAGCGGCAGATACCAGTGGCCAGCAATACGACCGTACTTCACACCTGGCCTAGAACTCTGTTACTTTAGTCTGACGCGGGATACCTATTAACCTATGACTATTTAATCGATGTGCTGGGAGGAATAACATAGGAGGACCCCCGTGAACTACGATGAGCTACGAGTTGCGACAACATGCATACCGACGATTCAAAGACCTATGAGGGTTTCCTGAATGTCTGGTATTTAATAAGTCTTTTTACAATAGACACCCAAGCTGTTGCAGGCCAGGAAGAGGAAAGCGCGGTCGCCCGTTCAAATCCTGTGCCGCAATAATTTGGCTTATGTGGCACCGGATTCCATTCCATGGCCTTGTCTCCTTTTCCTACAAAGTCATCAATATTGTCACATCGAGCAGTAGTTGCATACAGGATGACGTGCTCGAAGGATCGATCAGGCAATGGTGCCGATGGCTCAAAGACAAAGGTCAGTGCGACTTATGCACTAAAGCATCTACGTTCAATCGCCTCTTGAAAACAGCATTTTATATGTTAATTATTGCGGGGTTGGAATCGACAGCATATGTCGTATCACGGATACTTCTTCGGGAAAGGGGAACAGACGCTGGGGTGAATTTCAGAGGGCCGACCAGACACGGAGAGTAAGAGTCAGAATGGCGTAAGCAAATGATCGACGAAAATATCCCTCCTAGCGAGTCCCCCTTTCTCGATGCCACTTCCCTGTTTTCATCATTTTATTTGAGGCATATATTAGTGAGACATTAACCCCTTGAACACACATGACGCAACCATATGCGTTATGGGCCAGGTCCATCCCTGATACACACATGACGTATACGGGTGCGTCATGCGAATTTCGAAATCTCCCGCTACGACCACTCTCGCTGTGACATCTGCACGATGGCTGATAATTTCTCTGATATTTAGCAGATATCGTACCAGTACAGCCTTCCGGTTAAAGCTCACTTTTTTCGGCAGAAAAAGTATCCTGTATGGTGCACTCTCCCCATAAACAGTCATGCGTTGCTCAGGAAGGGAAAATGTGGTGTTGAGGAAAGTTTCGTCAGTAATTTATTGCGTGAGAGCGATTTTTGCCTTGAATATGAATCGAGATATTCTGGATGAGTCTTCAAGTACGTCACTTGACTCTTCGAGAGATGATGTTAGCGGACATTCAGAAAATGATTCTAGTGACTCCGGTGACAGCGATGACGGGGGTGGTGAAGCAACGGCAGAGATGGAGAAGATGGCAGTTCTGCCAGTGCCGGCAATGCAAAGTGAACTTACACATGAATAAACGCTCCAGAAATGCCACAAAAGCTTGTAGAACCCCTAAGCTAAGAGTTGATGTAGCCACAAAATAATAAATAATAAACAATATGTCAAATAACGCTTAGTTCGTAAGATAAATCACGAATAGTCAGAAAAGTCGGTGTATCAGGGGTGCGCTAAGATTCAATTTCTGGTGTGTTCAAGGGGTTAACTTTTGAAATGGTTCCATTCCTTTTGGGACACCCTTTACAGAGCATTCGATAGCGACACCAATACTCAACTTTCTATGAGGAGGTAGTGCGAGTTGACTCAATCTCCCAACCAGCTAGAAAAAATCATCTCAAGGATAAGTATCTGAGTATCTGAGAGCTTTTTATGACCAAAATATATGCCCTTGGGGCATGTAGGATAAAATTAAGACTTTCCTTCCATTCATTCATCCCTACTTAAAATTTCGTTTCGTTCTTCTCTGGTTCTTTCCATGTCTCTCCGTTTGATTCAAGCAAATGTATATCATTGACTACCTAGGTACATAAACCCCCAAAATGTATACCCCCAGGGGATGTACCTCCAAATTCAGATTTTTCTGAACTCTGCATCACAAAAGCTACCAAGTACGAAGTACCAAGTTTCAGATTTCTAACTCCTCTAGAACATGGTTTGAATTAGCGCCAGTCACTCAGTGACTCAGTCACTCAGTCTTGATCGTCTATATACCTAGGTATCTTAGATATATATACGATCATGACTGATTGGTGGTGAAGGTGAATCACCCAGTAAGCTCGTTGGGAAAATGTCAGCAATACGCATGGGCCGGTGCCAAATTTCTTCCCGATTTGGACATGCATCTTTTTAAACCTTTTTTTTGCACATCCAGGTTTCTGATGATTGATTGGAAACGGACGAAGGACATTTCTGAATGAATTGACGCTTGCAGTATAAATGAATAAATATGTGACCAATAATTCCATATTATGAGGAAGGTGACTGTTAATTCCCTTGTGAGTGACCTCAAAAGTCAATGTTGCAACTCCTAACATTTATTTATGGGTAGGAAAATCTGTTTCGTCCAAATTGATCAATGCGTTGGTTCAGCCCTTTTCCTCCTACAACGTAATGAACAGTCGGAAATAATTAGGCATACATATTTTACTGCTACAATTTTTGCTACACGTTCGCTACACTTAATGAACACAATTTTTGTTCGCTAGATTCAGAGGTGTCCTTCAAGTGAAAATGTGGCTTTTATTCTTCGTTGGTTTGTTAAAATATATTTTCGAATATGTAACGCTCTGGAAAAGGTTTCATTTGTTTTCATATCATGTCAGCATGAAATCTAAAAGTGGCATCTGTGAATCGGTGATTGGTGAATCTTGCAAGTTGCCGAGATACAATTATTGCTCTATGTGTGGTCCTGTCTTCTTGTTAGAAAACACATTGATTATCTAAAGAAATCCCTAGTTCTTCCAGAGACCATTTCTTTTTCTTCCACAAACAAAAATAATCCTATTTTCGTGGTTCTCTTGCCGTACAGATTACGGAAATCATCGTTGAATGTAATGATCGTTCATCATTGGAAGTGCTCATTTTGCATTGGTCCAGCTCGATTGGAATTCGTCAATAGTGGAAGGTCGTCTGGTATCGGTGGTTCGGTCTCTATGGAATTTTGAAAATCATTAGGATCCAGGTGTCCCAAAATAGTTCCATCAGTACATCGGCCCTCCACGCTCCCGAGGAAGTCTGGATTCAGCATAACCCAGGCCATGCTGCAGTCACAGACGATTGGATTCCCTGGGACGTGGGCGGCAAAGATGCAGCAGATGTGGGAGGTTTGATCATACAAAGTACGAGTTTGCCGCTTTTCAACTCATCACTTAAGCCGACGTAACCGATCCCAAGCGAGAGGACCTCCAGCCTGGACCGGAATGATTCTGTCAGTTTGCTGATGTTGTTCCTAAGTGAAAATATACCCTCGTCAGGCGTGAAACCTGGAATAAATGAGGGAAATAACATAGTGTTCAATTGGTCTACAAACTTCTCGCATGGCGAAAGATGAAGCAAGTGTTATTGAAACTAACAATAGATCTCTCGCCCAATGAAGGAGGCAATGTTGAGGATGGTTTATACCTGTGATTGCCTATGGTTCCAGGTGTGAGATGGCACTCAGATATCACTGAGATGCACCCTCTGTAGAGCCTCACTGTTGAAAGCGAATGACCCGTTCCACAAAATAAGGCCTAAGTCGCAGTGCGTACAGCTGAAAATCACCAAGTTCTCCATGCCTTCAAAGAATCCCAGCTGGATCTACCTGATAGGATTACTGTCTGCACGGTGTGGGATAAAGTTAGTTCAGGAGCAAATTCATGGCAGGGAATCAAAATGCGGAAAATTGGAATTTTGAAATTCCATTTGTTTCAGCAGACTACTTTGATGACTAAAGCATGCAAAGGGGCAGGACGCATTTACCTTTCATAGGCACCTCGTAATCTTCACTTAGGAGAAGATCGTAATCGAACATCACCTTTCGTAAACATGTTCGTTTCATGCGTGCTGTCAACATTGTTATGGCTTTCCAGGGAGTAAAGGAGTTCTAAATGATTCATCGGTAAAACAGCAGTTCTTTTCGTTATTGGAGGAACTAGGAATTAGAGTCCTGCACGGATAGAGCCCTACCCATATGCCCCTACCCGACCGGCGGACCGTCTAGGGGCGAACTTTTCATGATCTTGGTCGGGTAGAGTTTGGAATTAATGATTCCGTTTGGAAAATGGAATTAATGATCCCGTTCTTTTCTTCCTTGATCGGTCCCAAGGCCATGAAAACAAAACCCAAAAGGAAAAGAAAGAAAGCACGGGGAACACAGAAACAGACACAACACAAGGAACATAGAATGGCCGCGAACCCAAGGAAAAGTTACCCCAGTGAACTATAAACTACGAAAATGGACTAAGTCCCCAAACCTCCCTCCCAGGCCTACCCGACACGTTACTCTCTGCCTTTTCCAACCACACTCTCTTTCGAGTCTCTTTACTCTATGCCTATATCCCCGCTCCCTTCCCAGTTCGGAGGTTCCACCTTCTCTCGGGACGGGACCCCTTATTGGTAGATATTAACTGTATGGAGGTTCGCGATTGGGAGGTACTGTAAGGCGTGCCTGACACAATGTATATGGTGAGGATGACTTTTACTGGCGTCTTCAACAAAACAATAGTTTCAATCGACAAACGGAATAACATCCGTGTGAACCTTTATTGGTATACAAAAAGCACCCTGAGAACTTCGATTACAAATGCTGGCACTTCTGTGATATGGGAAAAATCAGTCGCATTTCCAAAATTCACTAAGCAATTCAATAGGATCATTGAAGTACGAAACTCCAGATGAATCTAATGACATTTTTCCGAAAGTGGAAAATGTTGAAGAACGGAGAGTTACATACGATGATTGTGAGAAGCTCCTGCGCTACCTGGTTATGTCATGGAGTGTTATGCCACCCAGTGTCTTCGAAATAATTGCAATAATGTGCAGTAATTTCTCCAAACACTGTTGATTTAATGTCTTGAGCGGTTTATGTTGTGAATGGACAATATCTTCAGCAATTGTGATGTCAGCATTGGTTGACCTCCCATGCAAATTTCGAGTAAAAATACTAATTTTCATTAGAAAGGTCATGCGAGGAATGAAAAAATAATAATTTTGCATATTCCGAATTAAGTAACTCACGAAATATTAGTGATGGGCCATTCGACATCATTGAAGACAGAGAAAGTCTCGTCGCTTGACATGGCGTTCTTGCAGTTCACGTGTACGGCTGCATGAAAGGTGGAACTGCGAATGGGAAGAATATCATCGGCGTTGGGACATGGGTATTCCCCGGAATTAAGGGAAAGAAGATGATGAAAAGGGAGTGAACGATGAATGATGATTCCATCTTCAAGCTGAGAGGATCTGGAGCGGTCGCAGGGAGGGCTGGATTGGATATAGGGCGATTCTGGAGTTCTGATCCTGACTTTAGAGTCTGTCCTTCGGGTTTTCCTCCCTTGGTGTCAAATTTCGAACTTCACATAAAAAATGTCGTATCCCACGAATCTTAGAGATATTCATTCCGTGAGACCAAACATATTATTGATGATATCACCTTCCGATAATCCGCTTCGAATGTCGACATAGGAAATCCAAGATAAGAAAATATTGAATGAGGAAAGGTCGAATCAGGATATATTGACGGAGAAAATTTAGATGAATGAAATGTCTGAATGGAAGAAAGTCGATGAAGAAGTCGTAATTTAATTTTTTTATCTCAGTACCCAGAGTCACGTCATGAAGTCGTTTTGATAATTTTCTCAAAATATTTAGTAATTCAGATCTATTGAATACTTGTTTCATTTTCCCCCTTCGGATTGCCCCAAAGATGACCAAGTATTTTGTTGCCGAATGATTACTTGTCACCAGAAAGAGGTGAAATTAAGATTCCCTTCCTTTTGATAGCTTTTCCTCATCGATTTTGCAGACAATTGAGACTTTGTACGAGGACCCAACAAAAAATTCAAGGACAGAAAATAGTATTGGTAATCTAATGAATTTAAGCTTTCCTGCGCTCGCCTTCATATTACTCTCGTTGACTCTCCATACACTTCTCCAAACAATTGAAAAGAGGCATGAATACCTCCTGGTATCCATTCTTTTTAACGTGCGTTGTCTGATGAGTTCTGGACGCCAGCATCTGGCAACAATGATGAACTGTGATGGAAGGCCCCTGTCATAGGCAGCATTGACAGTTCGTCCCTCATGAACATATTCATGGTGGACAATGCCCCAGACATCGAAGAAAATAAACGAAATTCACATCTCCGAAGGCGAGATTCAGTGATCTCCACAACTCCGAGGGGATGAAGCTTCCAATTTGCTGGAATGATTATGTGTCGAGAGAGGAAGAAGTATGCCACATTTTGTTGCTGCAGATGCTCTCATAGGGTAATACGAAACGGTTGAATTTTTTCGTGGGAAGCGGCTGAAGAACGATAATAGGCACTACCTCGCCAATAGATATTGTAAAATTGTAAGCAACCCTGTCCCGTGACCAGTGATCTGGAGCAGGGAGAGTACGGATACATTTTCGTCAGAAGCAGAGCTACTGTTATTTATTCCTACAGAAATATCATAAGCTTGTTCATGGCCTCCTGCATTCCAGTGCATTCTCCAGAGTGCAGAAGAATTGTTCATAAAACACTTCAGGCTAATGCCATCTTTCCCTTTCTCAATTAGACGTCATGGACACGTCGGTCTGGGTCACGTTAAGCCGTTTCAATGTCTTCCAAGGTTGCGTGGCATTCATTCAAAAGGACAGACCCTGGAAATACTAATAATATGATGACCCGAAGCACACAATTGAGGTAGCGACACAATTTTTTAGATCAGCATGTACCCAGAATGATCGACTGCCCACCAGTCTGGACACAAATCCAACTGAAGACTTTTGGTCCATCCCTGGACGACGCGTGGAGAAACGGAAGCCGAAAAATCTCAGGAAATTTTGACGCGGTTTTTGCATGAAGAATGGCAACGAATCGGCATGTAGACCATAATTCATTTGATTGTATCGATGACAAAGGAAAAAGTTTGGCTCATTGATTCAGAGGGAAATCCAACCAATTATGAGCTATCGTATGGGGAATATGCACACAAATTTCTTCGAAATTCGTTTCCAGCAATAAAAGTTTACAGAATGCATGCGTCAGATCTTACGCCAATTCATTGTGTACACATCCTGATTTTAATTCGAGACTGGGCATGCTCCCTCTCTTGTGGAAGTGAGTTTTGCCACTTTTCCAACTACAACCATCTCTGATTCCCAAATCCTTTTAATCTAGTTTCCAGTGGCCGAGTTTTCATTATCATCATGAGACACCAGAGCTGGCACACATTTTTAGCTGTGCGCAACCATGCGCTACATAAATGTCCGCCCATCAGAACTGGGAAATGAAAAATACCTCTGCCGATCGGAGTCTGTCACGGTCCAGCTACAATTCAGGAAGCGGGGGAGCTTCAAATGACAGACGACACAGCATCGAATTCCACCTACCTAGAACCTTAGTGCAATAATTTAGCTCCAATCGAAGAAAGGATGGAGTTGATATATCGTGCATGATGGCTTGTCGTTTTTCCATGTAGTGATCTCGAGTGAACAGGTAGATTTCTGTAAGATTTTCCAAAAATTTAACAACGGGTCCTGAGTCTGATGAGAGTGGTGTAGTGAAAATCGACCCAACTCGGATATTGTACTTCCCTCAAATCATCCAGTATGGAACACGTTGCATGAACGCAATTCAGCGGATCCTTTTTCTCAGGGCATTAGGAGAATGCATGCATCATGTATTATTTGCTTGTCATGTCACAAACTTAAGCCTCCTTAGCTGAAGAAAAATCTTGATCTCCCACAGGAGATTAAATCAGTTCTGTATTTTTGGTGCTTGAATTTGGTCATGGATTTTCTAACTTTGAAAGAATCATTTTCCTAATGGATCTTGCAGAGTAGGGTCAATAATACGGTATCCCCTCAGCCGCCTAAAGATCTGTTGAGAAACCGACTCCTTCTAGGTTAGAAAATTCATGACAGCATTCGTCTCAGTTTTAATATCCATTTAGCATACCCCTTGTTAGCACATAGAAAATTTTTCATTAAAAACTTTCCATCAAATGAATTAACCATTTTTTATTCATCATCAAAGACATCTGCCTTTCTATGGAAAAATATGAACGGTGTATTACAACTAAAAGTGCCTCAGGCCGAAAATTTTCTGCTTCAAGTACAACGTCTGCATAATCGCATGTCAATCTCTTTCTAAGATGAGATCCTGCTGTTATGAAAGAGTTGTGTCACGAGCACGTATTTCGTCTCTTTCCATGGAGCTAGTGCATTTACAAGATCCTTTTATATGTTCAACTGAGGCTACATGATAATTCTTGAACTTTCAAACAGATTTATGAAGCCATCAATGCCATCTATTTGAGCGTCAATGCCCTTTCAGCTCGTATTAGCTGTAGACATTACAACCTCGTTTCAATAATTCGCTTTAAATCATCCAAACTCAAAAGGGTAATAGCTAAAGAAGGAGAATGATGACCTTCCCTTATTCGTTAATATGGACAACCGTGACCAGGATTCGTGATGTGGTCCGTCCACCTCACGCGAGACCTGCCGATTGGTCTCCTGTCAGTTATTTATTGTCGGTAAACTCAGAATGAGTCCTCCTGGAACGAGTGTGGGAGATGTGTTTAATTCAACCGGCCTGGGACCTCTCCATTCGAACGCATAGCTGCTCTCTCCGGGGTTCTTCACTGGCGGCACTGCGAATACACTCGGCGTGGAACTGACCAACAGCGAGCACATTCCTGCAGCTTGTATTTGCAATCTGATGATTTCAGTCATTATCAACGGACACTAACCACATGTGGTTACCATAGGTCACATACTTCAAGAATGATAATTTCTACATTAAGGGACGTCCACCTGGTTCTACGAGATGAATTCATCTGGAATGAAATTTGGGCTAAGGTCGTGAAGCGGACCTGAAGTTCCTAAACTTTCCCACGGCTTCTACTGCGCCCCCTCTAATGGATGAGACTAATGATGACTTGAAATATGATGCTCAAAATGCATGTCACGCAATAAATATATGGATATGAAACCAAAAGAATCATGAATGAATGCAGTTAGACATATTTGAAGACTTCAGGCTATAATACATTATAAACAAAAGTTGGTGAATAGGTTTTCAGCAACATCAAAATCAATAAATATATTGGTTCTCATTTTGAACATTGCGAATTGAATTGCCCTGCCGACCTTTCCTGGAACTGGCAACATTTCAAGGTTTAACAATGTTACATTCAATCAAAAAAAGTATTATGGCACTGGCATATTCCTCCGAACTACCTCATTTATGAATTCAGGAGTTCTTTCGGCATCCTCATCAAAGCTTCTTTGATCTTGAAACCGAATTCCATAAAAAAGCTTTTGCGAGTCTGAACGTTCATCAGTTCCATTTCAATGGCGAGTTGACCTCTATACCTTCTGGCCTGCCCAAGGGAGGCCTCCGTAACTAACTCCTCCTTGTCTATCATAACTCGCGTTGCATTCACCAGCTTGGCAATTGTGTATGTATAGAACATATCCTCAGCATAGTACATATTTTCCAAGGGCTCGGCCTCCAGCGCGGCTTTCACGAAACCCATAGTTACGATGTACAGTGCGCCACCAAAATATTGGAATGAGTGAAGACCCGCTGAAAGATGTCGAATACCGTTAGGATTTCTGCGCTCCATTACCCACATACGCGTCAGTGTACGACCAATAAGACACAGATTGTGGCCCTGGCACGGGTTTTCAGTTCCCAAAAATGCGTAGAGTCTGTTAACGTTAACGTACACATCATCGTCAACTTTCGCTACAAACTTCACCTGTGGGCAGTACGTTGAAGCATATGTAAACCCGAGGTGGACTTTGTAAACATTGTGGCTATGACCTTCTTCGAATGATCCTTCTAGGATATCCCCATGAAGTTCTGATTCCTCGGTGATATTCACATGGGGTTTCCCCTCTTTCTGCTGTCCCACAATAAACACGTGCTTCACGCTCTTTCCCAAAATATCTCTCATCCAAGTCTGTCGAATCATTGACCACCATGAAGTTCTGATTCCTCGGTGATATTCACATGGGGTTCCCCCTCTTTCTGCTGTCCCACAATAAACACGTGCTTCACGCTCTTTCCCATAATATCTCTCATCCAAGTCTGTCGAATCATTGACCTCTGCGTTGCATAATGGCGAGCCGAAAGAACAAGGAAAAGAATACTAACATCCTCGTTTTTGCAATAAACACGTGCTTCACGCTCTTTCCCAAAATATCTCTCATCCAAGTCTGTCGAATCATTGACCTCTGCGTTGCATAATGGCGAGCCGAAAGAACAAGGAAAAGAATACTAACATCCTCGTTTTTGCACACGCGAGGCACAGCGGCAAAGGAGAGATTGGACTTTGGTTCCATCTCCAAAAAGTAGGCAGTGTAAGGGAAGAGGTCAGACTGAGGAATGACTCTTTCTAATGTGAAATTGACCGGGCTTAGAAAGAGATCCTGTTTTTTCTCTGATTGCTTCCACACCGCTCCACCCAGGAGAATGTGAATTTCTGTCATCCATGCGAATAATAAGACTCCACTCAGCCCATAAATTATTTTACTGGGTCTCGGCACACGAATAGTTTCCCGCTTCATTCTCCCTTCCTTATGTTCTCCACAAAATGGCCCAACTGAAATAAACCATATGGTACGAATATATACGGGATCATTAAAAAGGCACCATCCTTTTTCGATTTAAACTTTTCAAGGGACAGTCAGAATCATCTGATATCTGGCAAGAGATTCGTGAGTCTATATTTTTGTCCCCTTTCCCAAGATGGCGCTAAGAGTGATAAAAGCGGTTATTGTTGAGTGCAGTGCCACTTATCTGTGCCATTTTTTAGGCATCGGAAAAAATAATATATTGGTTCCAGAAACTCTTTGCCAAATATCACCTACATCCGATAACTCATTCAAAAGATATGGTAAAACAAACCTTGAGGGTTACTTGTAACAATAATTATGACCTATTCACTGGCACGTGGTTGTGCATGTTGACATGTGGCCCTGATGGTAAATTCGGTGACATTTGGCATGTGTTCTCCTTTCAACACAGAATCACTCAAGCAAATTTGAATCTCCATCTCCTCCAAGTTAATCTCTGTTTTTGAAGTGTAAATTTCAATTCCTATTTCTTCTTCGTCTCTCCACCGTCCCCTAGGTAGCCACTCCGGATTGGTTATTCGTCGGATGAAGACCATTAATATGAAGTACTCGTATATGGAATCGTAGAAGATGAAAGTGTTTTCTTTTTTGTTGGCGCGATGCTATTTCCCTCCCTCCACCAAAAAAAAGTTAGCTGTCGTTCATTTAAACTTGTAGTACTGACTCATGTCCATACTCAGTGATGCCGGATAACATGCCGGAGTTGTCAGATTCATGGCTCCTTCGACCTTCGTATCGATGTCTATATTCCCCGTTTCATGATAGATTTTTCAGGTGATTCTCAGGCATACCTGCCATCCAGGCAACCCGCATGACCGAAGGAGCACGCAGGGGCGAATGAAGGAATGGAGAACAGGACGAGGAGGGATGAGTGTAAGCCGTTTGTCTCGTTTCGCCTTCCTATAGTCTAGCCAGAGAAACTAAAAGACTAGAGGCCAAATCAAACCCCGAGGATAAGTATTGGGTTGGAAAAAAAGTATTGCAACACTTTATAAAACTATTTATGAAAATTTTCAAAGGAATGATGGTCGGGGCTTTGCATTTATATATGCTGGAATGTTCTCGAAGCTTTTGCCCTCGGGGAATATAAGGCGGCTTCTGCCATCAGTTGGCAGCCCTGGCTCCGATCGAACGAGCAACTCTTCGCCCCATCGTCTACTACGAGTTTCTCCAAGGACACTCTGCGAGAGCCGCCGCGGACAGCATCTGCGCTGCATTCGAGGGCAACGTCGTCCACTATTCCAAGGTGTCTCGATGGTTGAAACGCTTGGAATCTGGCGACACGACCTTCGGAGATCGACAACGCTCAGGACGTCCATCTACAGTCGATGACGAAGCCCTGCGGAACGCCCTCAACGCGAAGCCGAACGCCACCACTCGCGAATCGGCGACTGCACGTAGAGTCACCCATATGGCCATCGGCAACCATCTGAACGACCTCGGCTATCGGAAGGTTTACTCGACATGGGTCCCTCATCGGCTCAGCGACAGAAATTGCATTTCAATAAAGTTATAAAATTTTGAAAAATTTGCGCAGTGTTGCAAGACTTTCTTTCCAACCCAATAAAAATCCAGCCGGCATTAGACCGAAAAGCGAAATGCCTTCGTTCATGAATGAAATTTCTGGCCAACGCCGTAATGACGAATTGAAGTGGGTTGGGTATTGAGGAACAACCCTTTTGGGCACCTGAGCATCGTCGAGCACGAAAACGAACTCATTGGCTTGTCCCAAGATGGCACTTAGTTCATCTAAAAATTCACCAAACGCAACTCGTGTGAGACCCGACTCCATTTTCTGGTGGGTCTAAATTACATGAGAAGGGACGACATTAACCCGACGAGCTTAAAAACAGAAATTTCCATTCGGTCTTGTATTAATGAGCAGATTCCTCTTCGCATCTCTTCCTCGCAGTTGCGCAATCACGAATGATTCCAAAACGAAATCGAAACCGGCTTGTGCCTACAGACACCAAACAAAAGAGGAAACGGAAGCTCCTTGACAGGCCAGAAAGTCGACATTCGGAGCAGTTCTGCTTTCCCTCGGCTCATCGGCTGACCCGTGCGCGAGCCCTATTTCCATCATCCGAGGCATGGCGAATCCTTTGGGGGTGCAGGTTAGCGTCGAGTTATTTCTTTGATGTTGCAGGCCTAAGGTTTTCTCTGAGCTCGCATGAGCGCAATTAAGATGATGTTTCAGTGAATAATACAAAAAAAATTGCGGAGTTAAAGGGACTCGAGAAGGAAGGAGCTTCGAACCTCAACGTTAATGAGTTGAAATAAATTGATTGACTTACAATGTTGCGAACCCAAGTCTTGCGCAGTGGGAGCTTCTTTGGCTGAATGTCCTTTCAACTCGATCGAGCAAAGTCTTGCTTGTCGCACAGTCGTGTTTGTGTAGCGAGAAGAAAAATATGTTCTGCTTCTTCCAGTTGTGGATCGGGAATATCGATATGGCTTGTCACGACTGCGTCATCTTCGTCATGCTCGGTCAAAAGAAGTCAATAAGATAAACCCATCATAAACCATATTTTGTCAGTATTTCCCCGGGGGAAAGGGACTTACTTTATGAATAGGAAAAGGGTTTTTCGATTTTTTAAATTAGTTTTTCTTTTAATGTTAAGAATAAAACTTCGAATATATGAGGTATAACATTTCAACATTTTATATCCTACACCCTGGGGTTTAAAATGAGGAAGTAAATTCCGGCCGTGTGGACATCAAAGTATTTAAAACCCTCTTATCTGAACGTAAAAGTTTAAATGTAAATTAGCAAACGACGTTTTCGTTCCATTGCATTACTGTAGGTAGAGGGTCCCATGCTCCATCGGAACGGGATATACAAACGTGTATTCCATCGTGAACGCAAAGTAAAATGTGGTTGTCATCGCTTCACATATGAAGATATTGTGCTGGGCAATGGGAGTTTCTGCGAGTCATGGCGTTGGGCTGGTTTTCCTGGTCGGTCCTTCCAAGTCTTCTTACCGTTTCTGTCCATACCGTGATTCGAAACTGACTTCTCCTTCTTCAGTCCATTTCGTACGAGAAACGATCTTCCACAAAACCGGTGATATTTGGGAACTTTTTACGGTACGTTAGAGGAGACATACCTCATCATAATGCGATGGAAGAGAGCAGATATTTCTTCTAGAGTTTCATCCTTTGATGCATGGGGTCCATGAGGTTTCATCCTTTAATGCATTACATATATGTAACTTTCCAAATTAAACTTTTTAGAATGCTTAGGCAGCGACCTCCTGTGCAACAGTCCAGACTTTATACCTAGCAACCATGCGGTCGCTAGGTGCCATACACCCCTGTTGGCATGCAAATTTAGATATACATGGCTCCTTCGTGTGACAGACTAACACTTTTGGCGAAATTATGTTCAATTTTATGCCAATCAGGAGTCCAGGCTCATCCGTATTTTCACGTCTTCTTTTGCGTTCAGCCATGCATCAATGTAGTGTTCATGCTATGCCATTCATGCTATGCCATTCATGCTATGCCATTCATGCTATGCATGAATGAACCGACTGGGTTCTCTAGCGACCTCGCGACGTGATTTTGAAAGCTGAACATGCTGTTGCTAGCAAATGTGCAACTTTACAATGTTCGGACCTACTTACAAATTCGAAATTCAAGGTGCGCGATTACCGTCTATACCTCTGTCACGGAAAGGTGCCATGGAAAGGCAATGGCTTTCTAGAGAGAGAACCGAGGATCTTTCCTTAGCAGCTCTGGCGATTCTTAATCGAAATCTGAACAAAAATCAAGACCAAACGAGAGCCCTTAAAAGGTGAATTCCATTCAAACCGGAGGACCTAGGTTGCGACGTAACTGAGGTCCGGAGGTTAAACCTCCAGTCCGGAGGTTAAACATACAGCGTGCCCGATTCTGGCCACTAGCAAGGCCGGGCGATGATTTTTGTTTGTGTGCGTGACAGTTCTGCAGGCTAACGCTTCGAGATATGAACTTCGGATTTCAACAGAAATCTTTCTAATCATCCGAGAATATGCTTTTTCAAAATGAAATATTCAAATCGACCTCACGAAAGGGAGGGGAGGCAATTTTCTTGGAAAATTGCAGATTCGCCTCGCCATCTCTGAGATAAATTAGAAGACGAGAGTTGCCTTGTTACTCGCAAGTGAGCGCTGGCATCGCTCGATGCAGTGCGACACGTCTGCTGCCAGGAATACAGTTTAGGTTAGGCTTCCATGATGATGTGCGGAACGCGAAAGATCATTATAGGTCGTATTGCTTTTTCCGTATCGCAGTCGCTTTGGTAGATGACAAAAACATTTAGCGATGAATCTATGGGCCCGGGAGCTAGCCATAAATATAAAATGTAGTCTGCGAAACTTCATTGTCCCGTTTGGTGCCTCTTCCCTTTTTTCTCTTTTCGTATGAGTTGATGTTCTTTAGCCTTGATTCCTTTTCCTTCTATATCATCGATATTTTCACGTCGAGCAGCGGCTGTAAAGAGGATGACGTGCTAGGTCGTACAGTGTGTCAGTTTCGACTAACGGTAACGGCAAAGGTCAGTGCGACCCATTCGGTATCTCCTCGACGCTCAGTCTACTTGGCATTTTGATCGTGAATGATTGCGGGGTTAGAATCGACAGCATTCGCCGCATCGTGGATACGTCTTCGGCAACAGGAGCAGACCCTGGGATGATTTTCAGAGGACCGGCCGACCGCCCAATGGGAGAGCAAGGGTGATTAATTTGTATGCAAATAATTGAGAAGAAGATCCTTCCAAGGGTGTCGCCCCTTTCTCGATGCCGTTCGGGACGCTGCCCCTGGATTTAGGGTGGGAAAAATTGGGGAATTTAACGGATGGCACATGTTACAAGGCTGAAGCTGCCGCTCGGATCATGGAAATGCTGCTAACACAGGTTTCTTACATTGGCGAAAGTCACAATTACGTGATTTCTAGACAGTGCATGCATTAGGTAACCGTCGGCGATGTGCATGCGAATGAGGTACTGAACTCGTGCCTGGTACGACAACTCATATTGCAATGGACCCAGACCCCAATAAGGAATATCCCCCCCGTTTCCCTAATTTCAGCTCTTAACGCCTTCCGGCGATGTCAAAGCCTGTTAATTTCGTTTGCATGTGTCGCCGCCAAAATCTAAAAGGCACACGAACGGAATGAGAGCCACGCCGGAAGGAGAGAGAGGGAGAGAGAGTAGTTTCGCCTCGAAAGGAGCTGGGGATTTCAAGTGATTTCCCTCTTTGCCACATCGCATTAAGAGACTTTCCGGCATTTCGGCCGTAGGCCTCTGCTGCCACAGCCCGACGCGCCATGCCTACGAACCAACGCCTTTTTTTACATCAAAGGCTTGGCGAAAGGAGACAGGGAGCGTACCGCTGCGTCTGAGTTGGGCATGGCGAAAATAGTAATATTTTCATCTGGTTTCTTTTTTGGTAATATAAAGGCATCGATATTTCAATTGCTAACCATCGTTGAACGTTTTCAATTACTGTCCCATTCTAGCGCTATATCCCTTACTTCGCATTGTGCCCCGTGTATGCCAGTCATCGATTGCGAAGTGAAGAAGTGACTCATTTCCAGGCTCATCTGGGGACTGGTTGCCCAGAAGGTGAAACTAGAATATACTTTGCCTCGCGGCTAAAGATGTCGTTCGCCCCTCGACCGCCATTCGGTCGAGGGCATTCAACTCCCTCGTCAGATCCCCCTCGACACCTAGATGGAAAATCGCTTCAACCTTCCCCATTAACCCGGGATGAAATAGGAGAAAACGTCAGCCCGGTACCCATTCTTGCCTCGTGACGATAGCGACGTCCCCCCAGAGACCACCAGACGGGAACGCTTCCGTTGCAACCTGCTCTTCTCGCGCTCTTGCCTCACTCTGGGGCCAAACTGAGACGTGTGTGTACCGTCGTGTTCCCACTCTTCTGGCTGGTTGGGTACGGTCGTATCGGTAGCGAGATGCTTCACGGTTGGAATCTCTTCAAACTCAAAATCGTGTTCTTCGCTTGTCTTTTTGGTGTATGGCTCATTGAGATCATCCGTCTCCCGGATCTCCTTGGAATGGTATTTGTTGAGATCAGTGGCGGATACAGAAAGTTTTCATGAGGGGGCGGTTCCATAGTTCCTATCCCCCCTCCCCGCCTTTCACCACTCCCCACCCGTCGCCTTTTTCTTTAAACGTCTGGGGTAAAAATTTGAATATGAATACCTATTTCACTAGTCCCAATAATTTATTTAAATGCTAAAAATAACCAATTCGGAATTCATTATGTCCGTTTAAAAATTTATTCCGCAGATCCCGCGGGTTGCGGGTGTGGTCTTGTCTCGAAATACTGCAGCGATTAGCCATTACCTAATCAGATCATTGGGAACTTGACCCTGGGTCCTGCACACACCCTCTCGGAATGTGATCTCCAACGGCAATGGGAGTGGTTTTTTTCTTTTCATATCACCGCCATCTTACCTTGTTGTCTTACCTTAAATAACGTGTATGAGTGACTTCGTGGAAGGGCCTTCGCTGTCGCGCAGAGGAGAGATGACGTCAAACAGACGCCGTTGGAAGGTCGGTAAACAAGGAAAGATGACGGTGAAGTTACAAGTTGAAAAAAAAGACCCTCGTTTCCTCGTTACATTACCTTCCGAGGCTTTCTGTGTGAAGCTTGGCCCGTTTCCGTCAAAGGTTTCTTGGTTGAACGAACCACCACTCCCCATCCTTCCGTCTCTCTTCCATATTCCTCACTATTCTCACTTTCTCTCTCGCATTGGTGAGTTGTTAGGGAAACGTTGGGAATGCCGCTCCCACATATTCACATTCGGTTTCATTGATGTAGTGACAGTAATTGGTCTTTCTCACTTTGGGCATTTCCTTTCAAATATCTCCATAGGAAACTGATTTAAAAAATGAAACCTTATGAAGCTCGTGATTCCCGCGATCTCCATCCTTGCCTGCATGGAACCACCCTGACACTGCTCGATTGCGTGAGACACGATTCCAGGAGACACGACCATTAGTAAATGAAAAAGGCCCTCAGCGATGAAAGCGAAGTCACTTTGGAATTCCATTCACTATAGGGTTTTTCCGCGTCCCATATCTATAGACGTATAACTTCGTTTCGAGTTTTATTTTGCTGGAGTTTGAGCTCTGGGGAAAAAAAATTCGTTTCATTTGGTTTCCAAAGCGAGTTCAATGTGATATCAGCTACGTGCGTTACAAACCAAGTCATGGGCGATGCAGCACATTTTCCATTCTCGTGAATCGGGGATTTTGTTTCTTGTGGAAATGCTACTCGGGCTTGTCCTTCAACCATGGAAAGGCGTTTCTCCGACTGGAATCATTCATCGGCAACAAATAGCTTACTGTTAACGTTTACATAACTCAAGAGAGCGTTTAGGGATCGGCTCCAGCACGAGCAACATAACCATCTCCTTAACCTTTAAGACTTCCTAAGGACGAAGCAACTCTCTTCCTTGCCGAAGCAAAAAAGTTCGCGGATTTCTCTTTTTTTTATCGGGACGATGCCAGGTGGTCAGTCCGTGCCTGGCTATAAGTGAGTGGAGGTCCGTCATTCGTCCCGCTGCTAGAACGCTTGGAGATCATGTGGCCGTGTTTCTTCACTTCCTACTGAGATTGGTTTGTCTTTGATTGTGTCTCGGATGTAGATCTTGCCTTTCACCCAGCGAAGGTCTCTTTGTCATTATTTTTTTTCTCTTTCTCCAGAACTTTGGCACATTTCAGTGAGGGAAGCTTGCAACTTTGTGTTTTGCGAATGTTTGGCGACAAGTCAAAAGAAAAACTGAGCTCAACTTGGGTTGAGCTCAGTCAAACAGCTTTCTCCAGCTACTTGAAGGAAGGGTAACTTTTGGTGCATTGAAACAAAGCAGACTAACACAGGGGCAGGACTTGACTGTACTCTGCACTACAACAATTCCTTATTGTGACAGTCTGGAGTGCCATTTTTTGTCTGGGTCCATTCTGGCATTCTAGCAATTTGCATTTTCATAAAATATCTGACTTGAAGAATGAGTAATACACTCAGGAACATCTCTGTCAAACATCAGCCGCATCATATTCTATACAAATTATAACCAAACAAAATCGATAGATACAAATCACCATTCAACTTCATTTTACAATATCTTTCGAATGAATTCTCAGCTGCTAAGAGATTTCTGAGAATATTTGGCACAGAGGTTCTTGGTCCTGAACGTTTTCCCCCATGCTTAAAAGGTAATGCAGCTCGTAGGTATGTGGCGCTGCGGTTGACATCAGAACGCTCTATCGACATGCTGCGCCAATTGGGGCATAGAGAAAAACTTCTTAGAATCATGAACATCTTTGTCAAGTATCATCAGACCGCCACTTCAAAAGTTAATGCCAATCAAAATGTGGTGGTGACTTCATAATGACCCGGTAAATATTCGTACCATGTGGTTAATTTCAGGTATGCGACTTTGTGGAGATCGTATGGAAGACTCAATGAAGCGGGAAGACATTCTTGTGTCAAAACTCCGTACAAAAATAAGGGTGGTGATTGGAGCTTTAATACTCGCCTGGATGGCAGAAGTTTATAATCTTCTGGGTGGAGAAGTCTGGAGACATACAGAGAAGAAACAGGACCTCTTCTTGAGCCCCAGTCAATTTTACAGTGGAAGGAGTCATTCCTCAATCTGACCTCTTCCCTCACCCTACTTTTTTCATTGAGTTGGAACAAAAACCCAATTTATCTTTCGTTACTTTGCCTCGTGTCTGCGAGAACGAGGATGTTAGTATTCTTTTCCTTGTTATTTCGGCTCGCCATTATGCGACGCAGAGGTTAATGATTCGAGAGACATGGATGAAGGATAGTCCGGAAAAGAACGTGAAACATGTGTTTATTGTGGGGAAACAAAGGGAAGGGAGCCCCTATGTGAATATCACTGAGGAATTAGAACTCCATGGTGATATCCTAGAAGGTGCCTTCGAAGAAGGTCATAGCAGCATTATTTACAAAGTCCTTCTCGGGTATAAATACGCTTCAACGTACTGCTCCAAGGCGAAGTTTGTAGCCAAGGTTGACGATGATGTGTACGTTAACATGAGGAGACTTCACGCATTTTTGGGCACGGAAAACCTTTGCCAGGGCCACAATCGTTGCATCATTGGGCGACCATTTACGCTAGCGTGGGTGATGGAGCGCAGAGGTCGTACTGTTCCTAAACTTTTTTCAGTGGGTCTTCACTCATACCGATTTCTCGTCGGCGGACTGTATATCGCAACTATGGGTTTCGTGAAAGCCGCTCTGGATGCAGCGCCCCTGGAGAATATATTTTATTTTGAGGATGTATTCTTTACGTACACGATTGCCAAGCTAGTGAATGCAACGCGAGTGACAATAGACAAGGATGAGTTGGTTCTGCACGCTTCCCTCGGGATAGCCAGAAGGTACAGAGGCCAAATCGGTCTTGAATTGCAACTGATGGACGTCCCAACTCGTAAGACGTTTTTCGTGGAATTCGGTTTCAAGATCAAAGAAGCTTTGATGAGAATACCGGAAGGATATCATCAGTCATAAGGTCGGAGGACTATGCTGGTGCCATCCTGTTTCTTTTTTCCTTTTGATTGTACATAAATTTGTTATACCTGGAAATGTTCTCGCAACATTGCATTGTTGGAAAGGAAAATATTGAAATTTGTTGACGCGACGTGCCAGGAAGACTGCTCTACCGAAAACTCCTTGACCAACATTTTTTTTACCGTTTCATTTTGCGTATTCCTCGGATGTCACTCCTGCGTTATTTCATTATTATTTTGGATTCGTATGTACTTGTTTCATTAATGATTTCCATGCTGGTCCGAGTGACTCAAATAAACATAGCGACTTTCCAAATCATCGGATATCATTCATTAAAATAATTTCTCCAATAAATGTTCTCTGTCTGAAAATAATTGTAACAAAATTGTTGCAAAGTGGAAACTCTTCCAATACCGTCAACTTTCATGAGGGGACGATAGCGCGTTGTTCCTTGCCTCATCGTCCTCGCAGTCCTCGATGATAAAAAAGTTCAATTAACAAAAACATTCATTTTACATAGACTCATCAACGTCACACAATTTAAGCAGCTGTCACATCCCGTTAATTTTGGATTAGCATTTATTATGGAAATATTTCCAACTCTGTCCTTTTTCGTTATAATGGAAGGGCTGAAAGGAAAAATGGTCTATTTGCGAGAAACAGTTTCCCAAGTTTCAGAAGGAGAAAATTACGAACTTGCTCAGTTAATTAAGAAGTGGCGCATGCATTGGATCTTTTTTTATTTGCAGAGCTCCTACAGGTTAACTCATAACCAGAGAATGGTATAGGTGGACCTGCACATTCTACCAATTTTCTGCTTCTCTGAGGCACTTTTACAGATGAAATTGTTTTCCTTTTATCCCGTCAATAGTTGTGCATGGGATATGAAAGAGTTATGTAGTTAAGAGACTTAAAGTTGTCCAGTAGCACCTGATGCCAGGCCCTTTTCTCTTACCCACATTGGTACTCTAAGAGCATTTCGACCTCTGACTCATACTTATTTTGCATCTAGCTGATATTCGTCAGAGGGATATGCGAATATATACGTGGCGCTAAAAGAAATGCCGAGATTTTCCGTTCATTTCTCAGTTTCCAGATGAGGCAGAGACAGACTAACAATACCAGGTATACATCTAGCTTTCCTCATGTCTCCATTAAACGTGATAATTTATTGCAACCAGAGCACACCCACAGCAGCTGTTCGACTAAAGCCCCTCTACATTTTTCACATCACACCCCCCTTATAGAAATGGGTCCTCTTTTGGTGTGGCATGCGGCACGTAATCTTGCTTTCCATTAAGTGATGGACTTGCGGATCTCCTCCGCGGTAATCTCATTCCTGGCATGTTGAACGCTGGCTCTCTGTAGAGCAATGGAGCCTATATCTATATTGGATCATTCCACTCACCAACTCGACTTTTAGCTTCCAGAAAGAGATCACCTTGAAGTCTTAACTAGATCGTTTAGTGACTCTTCCGAACTGGGACATGAAACATAATGCAGGTGTCTTAGTTGAACTGCCTCTGTGGGTGTACTCGGATATTAAGAAATGTGCAGTTTTCACGGAGCTGAGGGGAGAAAGAAATACATACCTAGTTCGATTTGTACGCCTCTGCATCATCTGGAAAATGAGGAATAGATGCAAAAATCTTGGCAAGTTTTTTGTGCGTCACCTGTTATTTTCCCCCAGTCAATTTATCAATGAATTTCGAGGTTGAGGGGATGATCTCTCTTCCATGCCTTCTCTTGTTGAAAGCCTTTAAAACCCAGCAAAGAAAATTCATCAGGATTTGATATATGCTCATCGCGTGGGAGTTTGCTCCTTTTATATGTTTGTCAGGTGGATAAGAAATGCACATGGCTGGGAAGGAAACTGAGGATATGGCTCGATCCTTACATCAAAGGACTTCTGTAAGCAAAGCCAAAAATCATTGTTAGACCATAATTCACTAGGATCCTAGTGTCGATCGTTCGAGACGTTTGAGCCTAATGCCCCATATGGAGACTCCTATGTCACAAGAGACACGTTTTGGGCATCTTTTTCACAGTCTAAATTTTGCATTCGAACATGATCTGGCTTTCACAAGATCAGCCTCGAGCTCACATTTTGAATCCTGGTTTTGGTTGTCAGGTGACATTCACCATCAGTTCTCAGAACGAGAACATGACAGATGCTGCTTCACCATGACTATGGTGACCCTGACGAGCAAAAGCCGAGGACGTCCTACGTAGGCAATAGGGCGTGCCTTCTCTTCTTCATAAACCTCCCAACTCTCCTGACATGGCGAAATGCGACTTCTGGATCTTTCCTCAGCTAAAGCCCAGAATTGCTGCTTACCGTTTTCAAGGATAGATTAACTTGCAAAAGGTCGTATGAGCAGAGCTGTCCAATTTTTCGTATCGGACTGCCATCATGCCTTTCGAAGAATATTGCTAATTTTCCAGTTTACACTGAGCAAAACAAATTCTACCGAGCGCAGCAAGATTCATTACTTATTGTTTTTAGGGATTCCATAATGAGAGCAAAAGGAGTGTCGATTCCCTTTCCTGTCGATTCTATCATTTCTGTAATTCGTCTCATTATCACTTTCGCTAATTTAGAATGTTATAATTTTCCCCATCGTGCAGAATCTGCTAGTTTGAAGTTCTACGGTTCACTTCTTGAACAATATTTCACATCATTATATTTCGCAAGCCTTATTATCTCACATCTCGTAATTTTACAAACATCGCTTTTGATTTAATGTTTCAGACACTCACTTCATTGATTTCCGCGGGTTTTCACATCGATATAGCATCTCACGCAATTTGGCAATATATTTCACAGAACAGCCTTAGCAGAAATTTTTAGCGCCTTAGAAGGAAAAAATGTTCTCATTGGTGGCACAGGAGGTGATGGATTGATTTAGTTTCCGATTTATAGGGAATTATTTGCCTGCAAGGAATTGCCTGATAAATCATTATAGGCATTTGTAATTCATTTGCTATATTTCTTTTATTATCAAAATTATTTAACTCATGGAGTTAGACTCGTATGAATACATAGATTAGAAGTAACTACCGAATCTTCATCGAGCAAGACTTATCATTACGAACACGTGCTAAGATTCGAAGGATGTCTGTTGAGAAAAACAGATTACACAGCATGCTTTTGTCAAAATTCGCGGGGGTTTCCCAAATTGTGAAGATGAATTCGAATATTTCATCTTATTTCAGATATTATCCAATAAACATTGAAAGAAAAGCCATAGGAAATTGCGATGGAGTACAATGACCAGTGACATTCCGTAACAAAATATGTTTTTCATTCATCTTCAAACCATGAATAATATCCAAGTAATGTGTAATTTGGTATAATTGTCCAAATGTGGAAAATGAGGTTGCAACGGTGCATTGATGAAAAGGGGAAATAAGTTCGTGGCATGTAATCAAACGTTTTCCACTCTTTTTGGCTTCTGGAAATAAAGCCTAGGTAGCATAAGTTTTTTTTTAGTCATCCATGGCATAGACAATAGTTGATGCACTTCTTGTTTAATGCAGGAAACGTGCTTTTTTCGAGTTGTTGACTGCATATATCTTGATTTCCCAAAATGTGTTTGGGAAATCATGCATATTTTGCAGCTCCCTGTCAAAATGCGTTCTTCAGAACCCTACTGTAACTTAGAGAAATTATATAGACTATTGGATTTGAGAGTGAAGTAGAATAAATTAAAGTCAGGGAGTGCGTGAGGCAAGTGAAGTTCTTAGTCATTCTATGATGTTTAATCCATGTAAACTCATTACTTCAAGCCCAACACAATGCATCCATGCAGTACAACAAACACACCACTTGTCAAAGCGAGCATGCCATCATGTATGCACTGTAGTCGTGGGGAGAAGAGTTCCATGCACATCGCATCACTTCCCTGCACCTAGACCACTTTTCCTTTCCAGAAAAGAGCAACCTGTTTACATAGGAAAAGTGGTTTATGTACCTAGGTACATTGACCACTTTTCCCTCACAAATCCAGAAAAACAATTTTTATTTATTTTTTGCTGATAGACCGCATTGCCTTTCAGCCGTTCAATGTATTCTCTTAATCCACACTTCTACACGGGACTTACGAGGACTCGTGAACTTCCAATTCCGAAATATTGAAAAGAATAGTCAGTAACTGATCAGATTATAGGGAAAGCAAATTGCTTGAACCTTGGACCAACACACATGGCCTTGGAAAGCAATGCCTCACGTCAATGAAAGTTGTTTTTTTTTCTGGTCACTTCACCGTCATCTTACCTCGTTATCCTACCTTAAAAATGTGTCTGTGTGACTTCGTGAAAGGGCCTTCGCTGCGGCGCAGAGGAACGACGACGTGACACATACGCCAATTCCATGAGGTACGACCAACATTAAAGGGAAAAGAGCGATGGAAAGGAAAGCGCAGTCCCTCTGGAATTCCAGCCACTCTACGGTTTTTCCACGTCCCATATCTGGAGACGAAGTGCTTCGTTTTGAGGGATCTCTCGTTAAAAATTTTGCTGGAGTTTGAGCGCGAGGTCATGTGTATTCGTTGTTTCATGTGTTTTGCACGAAATTCACATTCAGGTCTCCATCACGTGCGAGACCTTTCAGGAATGCGCATACGATAGTAAAGACGTGCACAAACATCAGTAAATCTGTATGTACAGCCACAACAGCTGGGAGCTCACTCTGATGTGACGGTCGATGAGCCAGTTGAGTTCGATATCGCTTCATCTTCGCCATATGGATCGATGAGGGACTGTCCCACTTTTAACTACCTTACTTATAGGACCAACATGATTGCGCGAAGAAAGTCACATCATCATTCTTGCTCCGGTTGACGTGCATGATTGTGCATAACGATTTTATGTCCAATTACCAAAAGGGATGGCTTTAAAGGGGACGTAGGTGTTTAACCCGGCAATTATTTGCCAATTGCCACCGCCCAATTTCACGGCAATTGTCAGTGCCGATGAACAGGCATCCCGGCATCAAAAAAAAGTAGATGGTATGAGTGGCGATACTCGCCACTTCCTCAGGATATGCCCAGATGTGTTGGTCTGGAATGATTCTACGATTCCATTACTTACTAGTAGGTGAAAAATATATATTAAGCATTTTTAGGCGAAAAATATTCTCGGAAAATGCAACAACCTAGAAAGAGTTTGAAGTGATATCTTACTAAATATTACTGACAGTTTGCAAAACAAAAAGAGTAGAATATAGTAGGACACCATAGTTGAGAAGTAGAGACTCAAAACCTGTACCCCCGAGGGTCAGTATCGTTACACAATCCCGCCATAATGTATGTTGCAAGAACGGTAAGCCAAATTCTCTATTTCCCATAGCAGAGGGAGGCGTGAATACGCTGAAATAGCCCAAAGATGCTGTCCCTGGAAGCGACTCATCCACCCACGGACATTCGCTTGAGACGTGGGAGGAGTCCCGCAACTTACCTCCATCGAAATCTACCTGACGATTCTTTCAGGTCGCGTGGAGAATGGCAATGTAGGAGGAAGGGAAGGTGCTCGTGGAGGGAAAGGAAATTAAACCCGGTCGATAATGATGCTTCCCTATGCATTAAGTCGAGTCTCAGGGGAATGCGAGTCATAGCTGAGCGATTGGTGGAGGTGGGAAGGTCGGGGTCTTCGTTCGTTAAAGGGAACCATGAAAGTCAACGAGAATCCACCCAAATTTGCCACTGGGACTCAGATCGGAGGCCTTATTGGAATTCTACTCAGGTAAATATTTCTCTTCAGCAATTTTTGCCGGTGATGAATCGTCATCGCGATATCTTACACAGGTGGAAGATGAGTATTTACAAGCTTATCTGGTTTGAGCTCCTTTTCTGGCTCCTCGCCTTTTACGGCTTCAGGTGTCTTTACACCTTCGGACTGGAAGAGCATCAGAAGAAGTGAGTGGGACTTCTTTCTTTTCCTTTCAATTTTTCTTAGCGGATTTCTTCCTTGTAAGGCATACTTGTAAGTTCGAAACTTGGCACGGGTGACAACCTACGTTCCATGTTGACAAATCTACGGGGAAAAAGTTCCCCTCTCGTCGAATTTTCGGCTTCGAGTCCTTTCGTGCCATGCAGTTACGACTTTCACAGATCATTCGAAACGCTGGTGAAGTATTGCCGGGATTTCAACAAGAACATCCCGCTGCTGTTCGTCCTGGGTTTCTACGTCACGACGGTGTTCACTCGGTGGTGGGGGATGTGGAGCTCCCTGCCCTGGCCGGATGACTTCATCCACTACCTCACCACATATCTAAATGGAAGGGTAAAATCAATTTCTTTTTAGTTTCCCGCGTGCGAAAATTTACATAATTGAACAATTTTGGTGATCTTTAGAAGGGGTGAGAACTTATGCTTGTTAAATGTCAAGCAAAAACCTGAACGCTCAATTGAATTTTTTTCGAGCTTTTGATTCACGGAATGATGGGCTGGGGCGTCTGGCGGCTCATTCGCTATGTGTTCAATGAAATTACTACCTGAGGATACCTCAGACTTAATTTGCCTCCTGAATAGACCGACTTCCATTTTGATACATGAAAATTGCTTACTTCATTGCGAAAATTTCCCTTTTTTAAAATTCAGATTCCTCGAAATAGGTACTTTAGCTGCATGCAATAATTAAATTTTCCCGGTTTGCATCCATATTTCCCTTTTCACCCGTTGGAATACCGATATCTTCGAAACTTGAAGAAATTGCACATGCAAGAAAACGGTGAAAGGTCTCGCAGCAATGGAAAAGCGAATGAGAGGAAAATGTTAAGGTGATGAAATGCTTGATTTGTCTCAAAGAATATTTCCAACTATCCAACATATAAGAAACAGCTAAAAAACGGCAAATAGTCACTTCAGCTGGAATGCTCTCATGCACTTCTCATGGGGTCACAGAGGCACAAATTTTCGAGCTCGATCAGGGAGATGGTGACAATTTCCAGCATTGAAAGCTCCACGTTAGGACTTGCCAACCACGATGAGATAGCAAATGCAGAAGGATGAGCTTGGTTTTGCTGATCAAAACACGACGTGAAAGTTTTTCTTCCTTCCAATTTAGATAATGGCTCAAATATAGGAAGGAAATTCGCCCCCTTCGGCGCAATTGAGCATAACGTAGCTGAATTTCTCATGTTCAAAGGGAATTGTCGTTCGGTGGAGATTGTAGGAACCATTCAAACTCTAAATCGTGAATTGTGACATTTGCATTCGGTATTCCTCTGTTCCTCGGCCGGGCTTAGGTTTTCATATGAAAGGCATGTGTAATATGTTTGCAATCATTCAATAGGGTCCAATTTCGTGCATTAAACAAGAGGATAAGTCACACCAATTCCATACAACTGAGCGTTCTCTCCTGGAAAACATTCCATCTCGATTTATTTCTGATGCGGCGTGTGTCATTCCGTATGTTCCCTTTCCTTGGATTTCTCTTCATGTTTTCCATTTCGTAGGACTCCCGATCTCAATTGATGAGGAGGACAATTATTCGACAAGTGATCCTGGGGATCCTCTGCTGCATGAGGTTCTTCAGCAGCCGAGTTAGGAGGAGATTTCCGTCAATGAGAAGCCTCGTTGAAGCAGGCAAGAAAAACTTAATTTCGACTCATTCTTTGGGAACGATGGTTATGGTATTCATCGAGGCCTTCTTATTGATTTCTTAATGTAGTGAATAACACATTCAAAACTACTTGTATTTCACGAAGTCAGAATTTGCTTAAATATATCCAAACGATTGTATTCTGGTAATTTCTAGAAATAATTTTGTCTTCTTTCTGCATCGAAGTAGTTGCGATTTCTCTAATTCCATATAGGACATTTGCGCCACTCCAATATTAAGTTACTAGAAGAGAGAGTTCTCCCAGTCGTTAAAGAAAATAACAGTGAAGTAGTGCGGATTTTGTGACGGTCACAGCACTGCCCACTAGCTCTTCACAAAATTCTGAAAAGACATTGGGAATATGCTTAGAGCTTTACGTGTTGTTTGAATCTGGAAAAGCCATACGACCATGTATTTCGACGGGGGCTCGGAAAAGTATGAGAGTAGGAGAATGGGATTGACAGCCGGCTCCGGGGTTTAGCGAAGTATGATTGCTATATATGGAAATTTCAAAGAACTAAACTTTTGAGTCTCCGTCACGACAGGCTCTGCATATCATCTCCGGAGCATGGATCCATTGCCCTGGTTTGGGAACAAGGGAAGATCACCCTTCGCCTGCTCGAGCCGAAGAAGTTGGGATGATTAGCTTTAAAAAATATACAGAATATGCAGGGGGGCGCAGAAGTCGCGTACCATAGAGGATTTCATTATTGCACTCAATTCTTGTTTCTTTCTTTGGAGGTAAGTGATGGCTGAAAAATAAACAAAAGACGAGAGGGTGGAGTTAAGATATCTTCAAACATCATGTGTGCAGCGAATAGATGTGTTTTCAAGTAAATGGCAGACTATTAGAACATTTACTGTAATTTACCCTATGGTGCGCGACTTTTGCGCCACCCTGAATACTCCTAAGGTATACAGATTTGAGATGGAACTTCAATATCGAGTGAATTTATCTAATATGTATCGTGGAGTAGCACTACAATGCAGGTATGATTATTTTCAATTGAAAGGCATCGTTCCAAGTTAAAGATTTCGGGAAAACTAGATGCCTAGATGGAAACTCATTCACCAAAATATATTTATGAAGTAGCCGTTTAGTTGCGGCCACCAACACAACAGCGGTCATCAATACATATGCTTCCAATGAGCTCTCTTCATGATCTTTCTTTTACCATCGAGAACAAGAATCTGAAATGGACCGATTGTGAGCACTCTTGAGACAGATGTTGCCAATGCAAATTTATCCAAGTCTGCCAGCCTCAAAGAGTTAATGACTGAATCCATGTTCTTCACTACTCCCATGAAGGTCTGATGGAGGAAGGCGAATATCAAGTAATGGATGTGCTTGCAAGGAACTCCCAAAGGTCCATGTACTGGATCCCCCACATGTGGGCAGCGAACATCGCCCAACAAGCGCGGGTGGAGAATCGGATCGAGAGCGACGTCGGTCTCCGGGGCGTGATCGATGCATTGACTGCGCTTCGTCGGACCTGTGCAGTCTGCCAACAAGTGGAGTATGTCGAACTTCCGCTCGTCTACACGCAGGTTCTGTTTCCCATCGATTCAGTCTGGTTTTTTTTCCACAATATGCAGTTCCTTAGAGAGGGTTTATATTTATATCAGGAGAGCATCAAAATCGGGTCAGAGAGAAAAGTTTAAAAAAAATAATGTGGATCCTACACAATTGAGTAGACCATTGCCCAATAATCCAAATGGGGTTACAATAAAACAGCTTTGACAGCAGATTTGACATTAAGCGAAAGAAATTAGAAGAAGTATGGGGTTGTGGTTGGGTAAACGATGCATTCTTAACTATATTTCCAATGTTGTTAATGAATTAATTGCAATTTAATTTCAATTAGGGGAGCGGCACCAGTTAGCGAACGAGGGTCCTGAAATACGATTTGGCCCCTTTGTTTCTCGGGTTACACGCTCCAGCTTTTGGTATTAGCAGAAAATCTATTTATTGATTAATTAATGTTTGGGATGGAGTGTGAAACTAGAGTAACAAAAGGCCAAATCGCATTTCATGACCCTCGTTCGCTAACTGGCTCCCTGTTCGCGAACTGGTGCCGCTCCCCTAAGTACCTTTCGTGAACCAGACGTTGAAGGGGATAGATTGTAACGTTGGATTTACCTATGGTTCATCGTTTACATAGCCATGAAAAGTAATGAGGCAAGAATGAATAGACATTTCTTCCAATAAATGCTTCTCTCCTTAAAACGCTCGAAGGAAAAGTTCTCATGATGTAAGGAAGGCACCAGATAATTGATCCTCTGGTTATTCAGGAAATCATCCCATGGAATAGGAATGCAGTTTCAATGTTTTACTTGAGAGGAATGAGATCAATAATATTTTGTTCCTTTTCATTTTTTTCGCTTAAAGAAAAAATGAATGGAATTTCAAAAGAAAAACGATGGTGCAAATCCAAGTAGTTTTTCTATCTGAAAATGCGTTACTGCTTCACCAGTTGGCAGGCAAATACATTGAGGAATCTTCCTGCATAGACACATCAGGGTATTTTCTCTTTAGATGGTGACCATTGCCACTTACAGCTTCTATTTTGCTTCGATGCTGGGAAGCCAGTTCATCGACTGTGACCTTTACCAAAAATGTGACACTGACAGTACTTCAAAAGTTAACAGGACTCAAGATGAAACACAATTTGCCTCGGGGAATTCCACGATAATGAGCAGTAGCCATTGGAAACAAATCATAGGATTGAACACCTACTTCCCCCTTCAAGCCATATTTCTTGTAAGTAGGACATAATATCATTATGTACAATCGTACTTATCCAAAGCAATGACTGATGCAGCCAATTTTTTTTTTGCAATTCAGTTGGTCGTATACGTCGGATGGCTGAAAGTGGCTTTGTCCCTCATCGATCCATATGGCGAAGATGAAGCTGATTTTGAACTCAACTGGGTCATCGACCGTCACATCAGAGTGAGCTCCTAGCAGTCGTTATTATGCATCCCGATTTATTGCTACTTGAGCGCGTCTTTCCCATCGTCCATATATTTCTGGAAGATCGCACACGTGATGGAAGGGGGGCTGAATGTGGATTTCGAGCGACGTACATGGAGCGAGACGTTCCCTTGGCTCTTCAAGAAAGATTGGACGTCCAATTGGAAGCGAAGTGCCTCCTCTGAAATGATGAACGGGAAGGAAAAGGCAGAGGTGGGTCTTTTTGCGAAATTAAGGCATGAATAATTAACTGCTCCCAATGATGGGAAGAAATCCACATGGCACACCTAATTATTACGCAACGCCAATGTGAAGATGTCTCCTGGACGCAAGGGGTACATCATTTATATTTGAGAATTCAAAAGAGGATGTGGCCGACTTAGAATATACCTTTGAATTCAGTGAGGTAACCGACATGTGCAGGCACCATGTTTTTCTAGCAATTATTCATTTATCTCAACCCTTTTCAATGGTGTCGTGGGTGTCCGTCCTTATATTTTTCGGCGTGCTGAGTATCAAAACGTATGAAGCAAGCAGTCGACGTCTGTATTAACTTGTTTGTTCTAAGGACTCCTTAGTGGTAATCACCTGAAACTACTTGAAAAGCGAATACTTGTGAATCCAACAGGAACCGAATCCGGAGACTAAAGAGGATATGAACCCCGTCGGCCCAGGGGTTCTCGTGACCACGACCCTCTACCGATTAATGAAGTATGATGAAAATAGCTACCTGCCGGCACGCTGCCAGGAATGATCGATCGACATTCGAACCAGTGTTCGAAGGCAACACCAACTGCGACGATGACGACACGGACGCACTTTTCGGAGGGGAGAAGTAATTCCAGACCTCCCCAACCAGGCACATGATACATTTGCACTTACCCAAAGAATTACCCAACCCCATGACTAAGACCGTCAGCGGTTCACATAAGTATTGTATGTCCAAATGTTTCCTAGAATAATTTTGTTGAAGGATTTCGCTTCCCGTTTACAGCTAATTATTTTCATATTGTAGCAATACTCTCTTGTTGTCAGGGGGAATCGTTCAAAAAGTTTTTAATTATTTCAAGCGTTTCTTAATGGACAGAGAATGAGTCTATTGCCTTCGATCACTTCTCCATACATCTGTTGTGATGCATAGTAGCTTGAACATCGCATGGTGCTTAACCGCACTCATGAAGGACTTGCTTGCTGCCTGAAATCGAAGGGTTTTACTTAGAACACCTGGAAGAGTGAGCTCCAATGGATGCAAGGTTAAATTCCGCCCGATTCCTCCATCAACAACAGGCAACTGCAACGCACAGAGGGAGAATTACATGGGAAACGGAAAGTGAATGCGATCATCGTAAGACCTGGAAAGGAAATGTTTTGCTTCTTGATTGTGAATAGTTTTGGAATCATCATCAGGTTTATTCATCTATCATTCCCAAATGTATTATGAGAAAATGGTACATATTTCGACAGGTTTGTCATTGACAGGTTTGACAGGTTCATTGCATTCCGTCTCTTGTTTTGATATCAACCGCACTTTGCGTGCATGTAAAACTTTCCACTTTGGTCGAGTAGCTAGTGTACGAATAAAACTTCCCACTTCCCCCCACGTACGAAAGAATAAATTACCTTACTAAATAATTTGCGGTTATTATCTGAACTGGAAGTCAGTGTTCTTTTCCGGTATTTCTATGTGCATCAAAAGTGCTACCTATTCATTAGTTCTAGGAAAAAAGCAGAAGTAGCGAGCGATGTGCAATTTCATATCCAATAGCTCCGGAATGATCGCCATATTTGTTCATAAACCCATCTTTTACTTGGCCAAGCTGTTCCTTCCAGCGAGTCCTTCGGTGACATGCTCTGTTCTTCACAACTGTTTCAAGCATGTTCTCCTGTTGATGTCATATGTAGTTGAAACGCTTTCTGATGGCATTACATGACCTTGATTGAAAGTTGTGAAATTTTGCACATGATTCGGAAATAAATGAAGAGACTTCAAGGATGGGCATTTCCTTAGCAGGCCTGGCGATTCCTTATCGAAATCTCACCCTGAATAAAGATGAAAGCAAGAGCCTTAAACCTGTGAATTTCGAATCTAACTGAAGTCTTTATTGTGAACTATGCATGGAGATACAGCTATCAACTTCAATCGAGAGCGATCGAAAATGAAGATCACATCGCGTTGCAGTCTGCGAAGTCTCCCGGATTGAGTTCTTGAATAGGCGGCCCTCCATCTGCACAATAGGCTTCTATGATTCCAAGAAAGCCCGGATTGAGCACCAGCCAGGCGATCGTGCAGTCGCAGACAACGCTAGCTGGAATTCGAAAAGAGGGATGTTTGCACCATTCGACACACTGGTGATCAAGGGAGGAGCTCACTGCCCAATACGATGCTTCCATCTCCCTGGGTGAGGATCTCGAAGATGGGGCGGAAAGTCCCTTCCGCCAGTTCTGAGATAGGGTTGTTACCTAGATCAATTCTCGTGTATGGGCTTACACCTGGGATGAACAGGAGAACTGCTCAGTTGCTACACTTACCAGAAATCTCACGCGGCGAACGCGTGACGCACAATGAGAATAACAGAACTAATTAATAGCAAGTTTTACAGTTGGAACGTAGAATCAATGTACCATAATCATACCTGTGATTGCATGTGATTCGACGCTCGAAATTCCGCAGGTTCGGAAATTCAAATGTCGCAAATATGGACTGTTGAATGCCAAGGTACCGTTCCGTAGAATTGGTCCCAGAGGGCAGAGTGGGCAATCAACCACCTCCAAGCTCGTGAATCCCAAGAAAAATCCAGGTTGGATTTCCGAAACCGGATTCATGTCTGGATTGGATGGAATAGAATCAGATCAGCTCATACATGTTAATTGAATATGCCACATATCGAATGAGAATATATTAAAGAATGATTACCAATTCACGTAATATCATAAAATATGAGATTACATTTTTGCCTCGTGAGCTGCTACTCTGGTTCTAAAACATTCTTGCTATACTCAGGGTTCAATTTTGGGTTTTGAAGAGACAAGGAATTGCATGGGATGGAAGATATAGGAGTGAAACGGCGTAAAAACTTCAAAGTCCTATGTCTATGTATAGGGTGGTTAGAAAAAACGCTCTGCCATTTTATATGGGAGGAACACAGTTTCATAAATGCAGAAAAAAAATTTACTTTGGATACTCTATTGATATTTGACTGTTACAAGGTGTAGAAGTGCTTCCTAGTTATTTTTCTCAGCACCCCTACTTAAGTCGTGAAATACCCATTTAGAGGTGAGTTAAAGGTACTTAGAGGTGGAATATTCCACCTTAAGTGAGGTGATTACCTGTGATTGTCTCAGAATTCAAGGGACAGTTGGATCCTGCTGATACTTGACATGAGTCTAATAGTTTTGTTTTACTTCCGCAAGATGCCACTGTATCCGATAAAGGGCATTGTTATTGACCTGGTAACCGAGGGTGATTGGAAAAAAAAGTGCAATACTCTACCCGTAAACTATGTAACGGGACAATTCATCGCTCAAGGAACTGCTCAGGAAAAAAAAAACAAACAAGACACCTCTCTTATGTCCAATATCAAGAGTTTATTAGGTTTTTTTCGAATACATGAATCGTAATTTCCCCCCTCCGAAAACGGTGGAGCTTCTCTCGATCACTCTCGGTCACCCAGTCAATAACAGCGCCCCCCAGTGGGATACAACGCTATCTTGCAGAGGTGAAAAAAACCTCTTTGACTCATGAACCTCTCCGTCAAGAATCAGCTGGATCCAAAGGTCTCTGGAAAAGTTAAAGTTAAGACCTTCATTGAATTCTGAGACGGTGGGGCACAGGTAATCACCTCACTTGAGGTAGAATGATCCACCTCTAAGCAACTTTAACTCACCTCTAAATGGTCATTGCAGGGGTGCGGAAGAAAGAGCTGGCAAGCATTTCAACACCTTGTAACAGTCAACTACCGATCGAATATCGAAAGTAATTTGTTTGCTGCATTTATGAAACTGTGTTTCTCCCAAAGAAAAGCGGAATTTGCGTTTTTTTCCTAACCACCCTATACTCGTACTCTAGGAGGAGGGAATTGTTTTTAAGGATACGAAGGTTGATTTTTAACCCGGTCTGATTTTAGCCTGGTGCTAAACCCATATACTCCCTGACAGTCATCCGTCTTCCTCTTATGAGTCCGTCATCGACCTGCTACTCAGCCAGTGAATTCAAGCAGACTGTGACTCTTTTGAAGTGGAAGTATACCTTCTGCCCCTCGAGGACATCCCCAGTGCGATTGCATCGTTATTTACATCGAGGATTCCCGTGGAGAAACTTTGTTCATCTGAATGCCTGCCAGGATCCAAGAAACGGGTACCAATAGTGTCATATTTGTCAGAGCTTTATCTTTCTCGGTTATTTCTTCCGATTCGTATTCAAGCGAATACGAATCAGACCTCTGACTCTCTAACGCCAGGCTAAGGCCATTGTATACCCTCTTTTCTAAGGGTTGACGAAACGAATTGCAGGAGTTTTGATATCATGGCACCTTTAACCTTTAATCCCAACTCTGTAGTTGGCTCTGATTTGGAATTAGCTTTTGCAGTTGTAATTCATTTTGAAATATTATTTTCCGATTGCGATTCTGAAAAATTTTGAAGGGTTTCGTATGAATGCCCTTTTCCCTATGGACTATGTATATAGATGGATGCAATATGATAAACAAAGACAGGAAACTCAAGCTACCTATTAACATGAGAAAAACTGAGCCATCTTACCATTAAATTCTACAAAACTAAACTCACAGAAGCTGAGAAACTTCAACTTTGGCATATACGAGCCAGTCTCCAGTGTGGGAATATAATTGGCAACGAGACCGAGTACCTCCAAGCTCTTGCTCTGCACAGGTGGCAACACAGTAATCGAATTGAATGTGACATCAATCGTTGTGAGTTGAGTGCAGTTTCGCACGTAGTCCCATGGGAACTGTTCCAGTGCGCCCTCGCTCATACTGATTAATTTCAGTCGATCTATGGAAGGGAGGAGAGCCGACGGGTGAATGCTCCGGATTCCGCAATCGAAAGTCTCGATGACCTCGAAGGAGACGTCTCCGAACATCCTTTCGGGGATCTCTTTGACGTCGTGATTATTTGCCAGCTGGAAGTGGCTGTTGGAAAAATAGTTATTCAGCATGTACCGTTCACTTTTATTTCCTTGTCATAGAACAAATCCAAGAGAATTACATTCTTCTCGGGTCCGTCTTGAAAAGACTCGACAGACTTCATTTAGCCTAGAGGGTGACGATGGTTGTATAATAAAGTCAGGGATTCCTTGTGAATGGAACTAAATATGCTATTACTTATAACTTCAGTAACTAGTCTGATATAGCTTTTAATTTACTTTCGATATCCTGTTAATGAATTACGAAATTCCGATGGAAGTTTAGGAATCTATATAAAGCTGTTGTCGAATCTCTGAAACAATTGAATCCACAAAATCTGAGGAAACCATATATATTAACCTAAAAATTTGGCTACTTGCATTCCTTACCTCTGCTGAGTCAACGATTACTTTTTTAATACGAACAAAAAACCAAGATGCAATGCAATAAAGGGATTGAGCCACTCATCCGAGAAACACTCGCCTTTGAGAAGGGTGCAACCGAAGAAATGAGTGCATTTCTTTTCTGACAGGTGGAAAGGAAGTGCAGGACAGGATTCCCTTTCTATGCTTTAAAGTCTTTTCAGCGTGGTAGATTGCTGATTCCTTCGAAGAATCAGTGAAAAAAGCTAAACCATACAATGTCTTAAATCTGCAGCATATCTATGGCTTCGCGGAGGAAGTCGGTCTGAAAACTATGGATGAACAATAATGCATTGCTATCATACGAAAACATAATGTTCTTACTCACGCAAGGTCAGTAACCGGCCAAACGGCGTTGTTGAAGGCAAAGAAGATTTCATCACTGGACGTTGCTTCGGAGCATTCCACGTACACTCCATTCTCTTGTAAGGAGCATGTGCAAGGGAGAATATCGTCCGGTTCGGGACAGGGGTATTGGCCAATTATGGGGCGGATCAATGGGAGAAGGAGGAAGAAGAGGGAGAGAACGATGAACCGTTTCTGCATATTGACGTTGGGTGAAAATGAATAGGAGGAAAATATAGAAGTGGATATGTGTATTCCTGACGTGGCTGGCTTGTTTTCTCGCCAGGGCTGTGCTTATCTTTGTTATCCATGAGAATTGTCACACCTATTGGTGATATCAGTTAGTTATAGTCCTTCTCAGTAGGACTACAACACCTCAAGGAACTGCGATACCTTGTATTGAAATCATGCAGAAAACAAATTCCATCAACGTTGGCTATGATAATTGGTATGTAACCAAGTTAGACGCAAGAAAGACGCGTCATGAAGTAGGGCAATTGATATGGTTCCTATTCCTATTATTCCCTGAGGAGTTTTTTTTTTAATTGTATGCTGGTCACGGAAATTCCCCCCATTGTGTCTCACACGACATGTTCATGGTAGCACGGCATCCGGCACCAACAAATTCACTCCTGTCTATGACATTCTATTAGAAAAACATGAACTGATGAAGCACTCCTATGGAATCTTGGATTTTTAACATTTCCAGAGTATTCCCCTTAAATACAGGTCGGAAAATATTAAGTATGGATATGTTCAAGAGGGAAATGAACCGAACCAGAGTGGCAGAACAGTTACGTAAATATTCATTAAATTATAATCAAGCAGAGGAACAAGTACAACAGAGGTGGGAAAGGAATCAAACAAGTTACGATTCATCTTCAGCAGGTCATGGACATCATGGCTAACATCTTACGGTAGCACTCGTTGCCAGGCAATCAGCTCTCCAAGCCAAAAGCGTAATCCTCTCCAAGCATAGGGGTTTGCTTGTCGATGAACGGCGGAGTAAGGCATCGGAGACACCTCCCGAATTCTTCCGCCAATCAGTACTGCACCTGCGGGAATAAAAAAAAAACATGTCTTACCATACGGTACTTCAATTACATGCAAATGAACAAGCACTTCCACCTTCAGAGAACAAAACAATAGGAGACAAACTCACCCAAAGCAGGAGAACCGTGGAAGACACCAGAGGAAGCTCTATGAAGCTTTACCGGAATCCCAAGCCCTTTTAAACCCTTCCTTGCCAATCCTCCGACACACCCATTTCCCCCAACGCCCTCCACTTCTCCCCCGACACACCCTCGCCCCCACCCCCTTCCTGATCTCAAGGACACAAACTCGTCTTTCCCCCTTTCCTTGTCAGATATACATCTCCCCTCCAACCGTCTTCCGAACGTGTTTCATGTCGTTGCCAGGCGAACGGCTTTCAGCTCTCCCAGCCAGAAATGTAATACTTTCCATGCATAGGGGCTGGTTGTCGATGAACGGCGGATCGGAGGCATCGGAGACACCTCCCGAATTCTTCCGCCAATCAGTCCTGCTCCTGCGGGAATAAAAAAACGTATATTCCAATATGATACTTCCATTCCAAACAACTGACCAAGCACTTCCACCATCAGAGAACTCAACAATAGAAGACGGACTCACCCAAAGCAGGACAACCGTGGAAGACACCAGAGGAAGCTCTATGAAGCTATGCCGGAATCCCAAGCGCTTTTAAACCCTTCCTTGCCACTCCTCCGACACACCCATTCCCCCCAACGCCCTCCACTTCTCCCCTGACACACCCTCGCCCCCACCCCTTCCTGATCTCAAGGACACAATCTCGTCTTTCCCCCTTTCCTTGTCAGATATACATCTCCCTTCCAACCGTGTTTCATATCCATCTCCATCACGAATGTCACCCCCACGGACCCAGGATGTGGCAGCCTTCCCAATTCCATTTCTCTCCTCACGATTGTAAGAATATTTAATTTCCATGCAGGAGGTACGGGCGAGACCGAGCGTGGACACACAGTTAACGTTCTTCATCTCTCCATCAATTCCCTAGGAGCTCGTTTATTGTATGTCGACTCGTAAAGGTCCCCCCACAGTGTCCCGCACGACATGTTCATGGTGATATGACTTACACAACCGTCACACTCACTACTGTACATGGAGTTCTCTCCTTGGAAAAAGGAAAACCATTGAATTCCAATCTATGCAATAAAATCTGAGGTCCGTAGCATGTGGGCGCGCCCACACATGTTACGCGCACGTGCTCTCCTCACAGAATTTTCTGCCTATCTCTGGATTCTCTCCCGGATCTTTTTTCTGGGTCGTTAGTATTCCCAAATATATTCTTTTGTTTGTCCTCTCTTCTCACATGACCAGCCAGTGGGCAGGGGGGCGGGCGGGAGTGTAGCGACTGTCTCCCGTTGCCATGTGCGCCTTCTTAGCCTTTAAATATTCAATACTTCAGTGCTTTTGCACGGACAACCTACAAGTCGATTCTAAAAGGTTCAACGAGGATCACCACAAAACATTTTTAATTCGTCATATTCTTGAATACCGGAAAAAAACTTGGGGGATTGGCGACATATTCAGGATAGAGATGAACCGAACCAGGGTGGAAGAATTGTTACGTAATTTCTAATTAATTACAGAACTCACAGGGAAGCGTGTTCTCACTGTCATCAACGATGACTGCGCAGCCGTCATAAGCCGAATTTCAGCAAACATAGGTCATCACTGTATTTTGAGTGAGAGAAAGATGCTTAACAGCAGCCCATCGCGTCAGCCAGGCCTCGACGTGGCAATGGATGTTCAGGTGGGAGGAGGAGGCAAGTTTTGTCCCGCTTCCTGCGCCACCTCGTTTCGCCCGTTCGGCGCGGCCCCGTTTTGCCCCACCAGCACTCTCTATGATTGAGACGCAACTGTTAAAGTGAGTGAGCTATCCATAAATTATGACTTCATGGTTCAAATTGGCTATTTCAGCAATAAATTGGACGCCTCCGATGTTCCCGTGTTACTTTGTTTCGCGCTTCAAAAACTCGAAACAGAAAAGTGGGTAATTTTCCTATATTGCTCCTAAGGTGTGTACGAGCTACTTCACAAAACGTTGACATGTTAAACATACATGCACTCGTGGTGGGGGTTAAATTGCAGTAAATAACCGATATATCTCGGGTATGGTTTGATTGAATGGTCTTGGTTTCTCGGTTTTGCCCCTGGACTACTTTTCCATACCTTATTTGCGCGGCACCATCTTGCCGAACACTGAGTTTGCGTCGAATGACGACAGCATCGGGAACTTCACCTCAACGCCCAATTTTTTTTCAGCCAGATGGCGCCGCTTCCTGCTAAGCGAACGAGAATGTTCCCATGTCATCGAGAACTCCCCACCGCGAATAAACAAATCACCGCGGTAACTACATTCAACTCAACGTGTTATCAGGAGATAATTAAAAAAAACAATGGGCTGAAAATAAACTCCTGAATGTACTGTCTCTCACTGTGTATGCGTAAAGGACTATACATATAGCGTGCGCGATTCTGGGCCGTTAACAAGGCCGAGCGACAATTGTAAAAAAGTAGTTTTTGGCAACACTCGGCAAGGTGCAGCCAATGCACTTGATATTGATCCAGCATTATCATTTGATTTTTCCTCACCCCCATTCACCCCCAACGCGCAGGCCTACAATGCAATCCCCTCCTGGATCATAGGCCAGTCTATCCGCGGCCTAAATCGCCAGGCTTACAAGGCGACGTCTTTCCAGTCCATATCCTATACTTTAATTCGAAAAGGTCAAAAGCTGTGGTGGTGGTGGTCGTGGCCGTGGCTGTCACCCCCAGCGCGCAGGCCTACAATGCAATCACCTTCTGGATCATCTGGATCTGGATCTTCTGGATCACAAGAGGTTGCGGGTTAAACTGGAGGCGCACGGGATCCAGGGTAGGACGAGTGAGTTGATCAGTAGCTGGTTGGCAGGACGAGAGCAACGGGTGATGATAAGACACGTGATATCGAAATGGGCGAAATCGCCTCTTGATATCACTAACTCCCCTGACTCCTGACTCCTGACTCCTGACTCCTGATCATAGGCCACGCCATCCACGGCCTAAAGCGCCAGGCCTACAAGGCTACGACTTTCCAGGCCATCATATCCATTTAACTCGAATATACTTTCACTCGAAGAGCCCATGAGTTCTGGTGGTGGGGATCGTCACCCGAGCGCGCGAGGCCTACAAGTCTATGTCACTTCAGGCCAAAGGCTAGGCCATTCACCTCTCAAAGCGCCAGGTCCTTCAGGCTATGTTATTCTCGGTCATAGGCTTGGCCATCCAACGCTTTTACCGCCCGGTCCATAGAGCTATTTCAGTCTGAGCCATAGGCTTCATACTTAGCTGTGTCAATCGAAGGGTGGTAATAACGGAATGCGTGTCATGTTTTCACTGATCGACTGCAAGTTCTCCATCTGAATACATTCTTTGATCAAGTTGTTGAATCCCACATGATTCATGTTCATGGTGATAGATCATATTGGAAGGGATCCCACAGGACGGCGATGAGGCAGTCACTACAGATTATACACAATTGGTGCTGGCGCAGAAACAACGTTTGCCACTGCAGTTGCGGTGCGAAGTGCCTAAATCGGTGCTTTAGGAGGTGCTTGCCATAATGGCTAGAATGACTGCTGAACAGTACCCAGTTGCACTTAGGGAGCGTAAGGTCGGACACCAAGAGGCAGCGAATGCCGAGCTCAGGAATAGGAGAGCCATGTAGCCTGATGAGAAACTTAATGCCCGGAATGCAGCACTCAGGTGTCTAAAGCCGGGGGGCGACCGGGAATTGAACCCGGACTTTTTGCTTGCCAGTCAGGTGTGCTACCATTACACCATGGAATTCGGGACATTTTGTCAGGCCTCTCCATGTCATCTCAAATCACTACAGTCGTTTGCGCAGCGAGCACTGTCAGGCTGTACATATCACTACAGTCTTTTGCGCAGCGAGCACTGTCAGGCTGTACATTTTGATGTAGGGAGGAGACATTTGTTTCACAACGAAAAAATGCTCCTGCTGGAACTCACACTTTAGCACCGGTGAGGAACACTTTCTGAGCCTCAGGGTAATGTGGTGGCGAGGCATTTTCTGGAATTAGTCGCTAGCATTGTGCCTTCGAATACGTTCTTGGAAATGGTCCGTACTGTTTCAGAATCATTGGTGTCTGTACTATATGCTAACGCTAATAGCATATGGGCTAATCGGTGATGCAAGAATATTGAATGTTCTAGGGAGACGAAATCAGCAAAGTCGTTTTGAGTCTCATGAAAACGTGCTAAACCGTTCACAATGAACGATTGTGGCAATTAGCCGGAATATCATGATGATGGTGTTTAGGAACAGAATCTCACTGTGTACTGTAAGCTATAAGTGTGTATACATGTAATGAAGCAGTTCAGTTCCGAAGGAGGTGAAGAGATGATTGTGAAGGAAACATTATGCTCACAATAGACGGTTCAAATTTCCATTCTATTAGACGGCCAGCGTAGCGGCCGCTAGTTATACTTTGATTCGAAAAGCCAAAGAGATGTGGTGATGGTAGTTGTCACCCTAGCGCGCGAGGCCTACGAGACTATGTCACTTCAGGCCATAGGCTAGGCCATCCACCCCTCAAAGCACCAGGTTCTTGAGGCTATGCTATTCGGGGCCATAGGCTTGGCCGTCCAACGCTTTTAGCGCCAGTTCCTTTGAGCTATATCAGTCCGAGCCATAGGCTTCGTACTTAGCTGTGTCAAAGTTTTTTATTTTATTTATTTCCATTAGGTCAGGCATTGCGGTTCGACACATCATTTCTATGCAAGTGTTCTCCGTTTGCGTTTCAGGTCATGGCGGATTTATTTGAATTCTCATGATTGATGAAATCAAAATAATGACGTAAGTTCTTCATTTCATACCTAGCGCAACGGGCCGCTCCTCCCATCAAAATTGTGGCGATTTTTTCGAGGTGAGATTGAACGTGAAAAGAAATATGTTGAAAGAGGTCCCACAGGACGGCGATGAGGCAGTCGCTGCAGATAGTAAACAATTGGTACTGGCGTGGAAACAACGTTTGCCAATTCAGTTGCAGTGCGAAGTGCTTAAATTGGTGCTTTAGGAGGTGGTAGCCATAATGGCTAGAATGATTGATGAACAGTACCCTGTTGCACGTTGGGAGCGTAAGGCTGAACCGCAAGAGGCAGCGAATGTTGAGCTCAGGAATAGGAGAGCCATGCAGCCTGCTGGGCAACTTGATGCAAGGAACGGAACACTCAAGTGTCGAAAGCCGTGGGACGGCCGGGAATTGAACCCGGACTTCTTGCTTGCCGGTCAAGTGTGCTACCCTTACACCACGGAATTTGGGAAATTTTGTCAGGCCTCTCCATGTCATCTCAAATCACTACAGTCGTTAGCGCAGCGAGCATTGTCAGGCTGTACATTTTCCTGTCGGGAGGGGAGATTTGTTTCACATTGCTGCCACAACGGAAAAGTGCTTCTGCTGCAACTCACATTTATCTCCTGCATATGCGCTAAATTTCCTCTGTGCTAAAGTCGAACAAGTTCTTGGAAATGGCCCGGATTGTTTCGGAATCAGTGGTACCTGCACCATGAGCTAATACTAAGAACCCATGAGTTAATCGATGATGCAAGAATATTAAGTGTGCTGGGAAGAAGTTATGGTGGTGGCTATCACCGCAACGCGCGAGGCCGACGAGAGTAGATCATTTTAGGCCATAAGCTGGGCCATCCACCACTCAAAGCGCCAGGTCCATTAGGCTAAACCATCCACCCCTGAAAGCGCCAGGTCCATGGGGCTATGCTATACTAGGCCAAAGGCTTGGCCATCCAACGCAGTTATAGCCCGATGGCCCTGGCGATATCAGTGGGAGCCATAGGCTTTGGTTCATCCTATTATTTCCGTCCACTGAGGTGTTTTCTTTCTGTATTTATTTTTTCCTGTTAGATCAGGTGTGGCGGTTAGCGCCATCGCTTCCATGCAATAATTTTCTTTTTGCGTTTCATGTCATAGCCGATTTGAGTTCTCATGATTAATGAAGTCAAAATAATAGTCTAAAAAGGCTCCGCTTCATATGTCGCGCAAACCAGGTGCACCTCCCATCAATTTGGTGGCAATTTTTGTGAGGTGAGGTTGAACGCGAAGAAGAAATGTTGAAGGTCACACATGACAGCGATGAGGCAGTTGTTGCTGGTAAAAAATGGTTGGTGCTGGCGCGGAAACAACGTTTCCCACTGCAGTTGCGGTGCGACCTGCCTAAATCGGTGCTAGCCGTAATGGTTAGAATCAGTGATGAACAGCAAGCAGATGTGCGTAGGGCCGCTGAGACAGCCGAACAGCAAGAGGCAGCGAATGCTGAGTTCCGGAATAGGAGAGCCATGTAGCCTGCTGAGCAACTGGATGCCCGGAATGCAGCACTCAGGTGTCTAAAGCCGGGGGGCGACCGGGAATTGAACCCGGACTTCTTGCTTGCCAGTCAGGTGTGCTACCATTACACCATGGAATTCGGGACATTTTGTCAGGCCTCTCCATGTCATCTCAAATCACTACAGTCGTTTGCGCAGCGAGCACTGTCAGGCTGTACATTTTGATGTAGGGAGGAGACATTTGTTTCACAACGGAAAAATGCTCCTGCTGGAACTCACACTTTAGCACCGGTGAACAACACTTTCAGAGCCTCAGGGTAATGTGGTGGCGAGGCATTTTCTGGAATTAGTCGCTAGCATTGTGCCTTCGAATAAGTTCTTGGAAATGGTCCGTACTGTTTCAGAATCATTGGTGTCTGTACTAAATGGTAACGCTAATAGCACATGGGCTAATCGGTGATGCAAAAATATTGAATGTTCTAGGGAGACGAAATCAGCAAAGTCGTCTTGAGTCTCATGAAAACGTGCTAAACCGTTCACAATGAACGATTGTGGCAATTAGCCGGAATATCATGATGATGGTGTTTAGGAACAGAATCTCAGTGTTCTTCGCTTCCGTTTTCACTGTGGAATCCGACTCGGCACCGACTTTAGAGGAGGTGACCTCGGCTCGCATCGAGGATATTTCCATCACCGAGGAGACGATCGAGAATATGATAGNCGGTGTCCCTCAAGGCTCGGTCCTTGGACCGCTTCTGTTTTTGGTCTCTCTCCCTACGCTTACCTACGCTTATCTTACGCTCCCTACGTGCAACCCAGTTGCACGTAGGGAGCGTAAGGTCGAACACCAAGAGGCAGCGAATGCCGAGCTCAGGAATAAGAAAGCCATGCAGCCTGTTGGGCAACTTGATGCAAGGAACTGAACACTCAGGTGTCGAAAGTCGGTGGGCAGCCGGGAATTTAACCCGGACCTCTCATTTGCAAGTCAGGCCTTTCCATGTCACCTGAAATCACTACAGTCTTTAGTGCAGCGAGCACTGTCAAGCTGCACATTTTGCTGTAGGGAGGAGACATTTGTTTCACATTGCTGCCACAACGGAAAAGTGTTTATGCTGCAGCTCACACTTTTGTTCACTGGTACTAATCTGGAGGCGAGGCATTTTCAGGAATTATTCGTTAGTATTTTGTTCATATGCGCTAAATTCCCTCTGTGCTGAAGTCGAACAAATTCTTCGAAACGGCCCGTACTCTTTCAGAATCAGTAGTACCTGTACTATGAGCCAATGCTAATACCGCATGAGTTAATCGATGATGTAAGAGTATTAAGTGTGCTGGGAAAAAGTTGTGGTGGTGGCTATCATCTCAACGCGCGAGGCCTACGAGACTAGATCATTTCAGGCCATGGGCTGCTCCATCCACCGCTCAAAGTGCCAGGTCCATTAGGCTATGCCATCCGTGGCCATGTGCTGCTCCATCCACCACTCAAAGCGTAAGGTCTATGGGGCTTGGCCATCCAACACAGTTAGCGCCAGGTCCATTGGGCTATGTCAGTCAGAGGCAGAGGTATAGGCTTAGGCTCATTTCCATAGGCTTCATACTTACCTGTCAAAGGGTGCCACGAACTGAATGCGTGTCACATTTTCACTGATTGACTGCAAGTTTTCCATCTGAATACATTCTTTGATCGTGTTATATTTTCTGGGATTTATTCATTTTAGCCGTAATGGCTAGAATCAGTGACGAACAGCAAGCAAATATGGGTAGAGCCGCTCAGACCGCTGAACAGCAAAAGGCAGCGAATGCTGAGCTCTGGAATAAGAGAGCGTTGCAGCCTGCTGAGCAATAGTGATGAAGGTGACTGTCACACCCAGCGCGCGGGCCTACGATACAACGCCATTCTAGGTCATAGGCCAGGCCTACTGCAGAGCTATAGCTGGCCTATGCCCGAGGGAAGTGGTGGTTGTGACGACCTAGCACTAATAAAATGTCAGGCGTATATGTTTTATTTTGTACCATGTTGTTTATACTTTTCACAGGACACCCATGTATTAAAGAGCTAGTGTAGCTTTGAAAATCGGTAAGGTACACTGCCACTTTTATCCCATGTTCTATCGATGAAAATCTCGGTCATGGTCCGAGACCGAGCGAAGGTCAATCTTGCATATTGTTGTGAAGAGGCACAATGCTACTTGAATAACTGCAATTCACTTGTGATTGAACTTTGGAAATTAATGTTTTATGTTTCAAAATAAAGGAAACTTAAACTTCAAGAAATAAAACCTAGCACTAATAAAATGTCAGGCGTATATGTTTTATTTCGTATCATGATGTTTATACTTTTCACAGGACACCCATGTATTAAAGAGCTAGTGTAGCTTTGAAAATCGGTAAGGTATAAAAACGTCATTATCATGGACATAATGAAGTCCACATGGGTTGAATGATATACTCCGAATTGAATAGAGCGACGAAAAGATTACGTTTGCGCCCCCCGAGTGACTTATTACAGTAGAACTTGAGAAGGCATGATCTTCCGGGTTATGCACGAGAGCCATCAACTGGACAATCCCAGTCCCACCGACCTTTTCTCATGGGATCTACCTAGACTTCTGGAAAACTTTCGATTTCGTTCCTTTAAGAGGAGCAGGCCTATTCTAAAACATTAAACGACACTCTTCCTCAGCACTTAGTATCCAAATGGGCCTTCTGGCTCCCTGATACCAATATCCATATTTAAACCATGAATCTATTGTGAAACCCTAATTTTCCAGAGGAATCTTCCATATATAGGCGGAAGCGATCCCTGTAATCCGATCCGTGGAATGTTAGGTACGAGCGTAAAGAACCTAGATGTCTATATGTCGGCGTCTGACCCTTGAGCACGACCATGGGATGTTCCTTACCGAAACTCTGACTATATTTTTTTAGATGAGGATGGTATTAAGTGCATGAGGCGAACTGTAATCTATATGTAGTAACATAGGTAAGAATAGCTTCTTCATACAGTCATTGTTTTTTTTTGGCAAATGTTTCTTTTTTATACAAAATTTCCCGAAAAGCCTTAGTGATGGATCGGTTTACTCCAGTTATCGATCGGGTTGGATCCACTCACTACCGGTGGGTTTGGATGGCATGAAAAGTATTAATGTCAGAGCCGTTAAGAGAATACGGCTGACTTTATTGTCAAATTGCATCAATTTATTGCATCAATTGCTCTTTCAGCATTCCTCGTCATCATTCGGGATATGTTTATATTGAGTCGCAGTCCTTCGGTGCTCTTGTTTTCTCCGGGCTTCTTTGTCGAACAAACGTTAGTAACTGTCACCCTATCTACTTTTATCCTTTTCTTCAGTTTCCCCGTAGCTCTCTCTGGTTTACCAGCAACACTCTTCTGTTGGTTCTTCTTGGCCTTCCGCTCGTCATTCCCCTTCTTTACTTCAATTTCCTTCAGCTCTTTTCTTTCCTCTCGAACTCTCCTCCATTGTTCTTTCTGCATTTCAATTTTTTTCTTTCCGTCATCTTTATACCGAGACATCTTATACCGAAACATACATTTCTTACTTTACAATGTCCAAGGGAACCGCTCAGTGTTGCGAGAGCCCTTTCTTTTGGGAGTCCCTGGCCAAACAAGAAAGTCATTGATGGAAAGTTCTGGACGTCCAAGTTCTTCAGATTCAATCTGGGACACATCAGGAACTGCCCCGATTTGTTCCGGCTTCGACAATGCAGCAGCACCATTCTCCTTGCAGATTTCCTGGTGAACGTTCTTGAAGCAGCTCCGAATGTCCTCCGAAATGAATGCCGAGGCCTTTTTGATTCCTTCTGCGGAGCGGAGGGTCAACTCTGGGTGCCGTTTCAAAAAACCCTTGCGCCACGCCTGGACGATTATTCACAAATGGATTTGACCGCTGTGCAGCATCGAGATAGCCTTTTGCGCCAAAAGAAAGATAGGGATCGGGATTTGGGATGCAATGATCCAATTGACCGACCTCCTCTCCTCTTCGTTTGTTAAAACGTGTTTTTCTTCGTGTGTGGCCCTATGGAAGCTTTGGCTTTGCCTTCCAGACGTGCAGACAGTGTCGTTTTGGGAACTGCAAAGTGCTTTGACGCCCTACGTACAGTGAGATCGCAGTTCCTCACAGCAAGGATAGCATCTTCCATAGCCTCCTCATCGTAGGGAACCTTTGGAGTGTTAGGCATTCTGTAACGAAAAAATCAGTTATGGAGGCATAATATCTTTCCGAAAATATAAATTGGCCCATCATTAAGACAACACGAATCGATTCACGGCACCGGTTATGGCCCAGGTGGTCCATCACTGGGTAAGTGTGCGCATGTCGAATCAATGATGGGCCACCCTTATTTATGGCTTTCTTGATGATTAATATGAAATTTGACATCCCAGCACCAAACCACGTCAACAGATGTGAGATGAAAACACTTCCATGACGTTCGCAGCCCTACGTACACTTAGAAATACAGTTTATGCACAAGCACTCGTCTTAACACGAAGCTCAAGAAAACGTGGACTTTCTGAGTGGGACCCAACATATATATATTTTTTCCACACCCGTCGGCTAGAGGCGGAGTCCGGGGCTATGAATGGAGTGCCAGAACCCTCCTACAAGTAAATATGTCATGATATACGTGTGCGAGCTATGCATGCTTAGTTCTTTGAATTTTTCTGCACGGTGGCCCATCACTGGGGGTAGGCCCATCACTGGGTATTTCACCCTATTTCCGCTAGTTTTCTGCAGAGAGCATTAATAGAAATTAATTTTACCATTCTCTGTGGCAGGTAAAAGTCAGTTTTTGGATATCATGTCCAACATTTTTTTTTAAGGCCATGGATTTAAGTCGCTCCACAATAGTGAATATTTTTTTGCGAGGGGAAAAAGACCAACTGACATCGTGAACCTCTTGAAAATTCCTTGATCGACAGTCTACGATGTCATAGAACGCTTCAAGGAGCGGGGTGACACTCTCAACTTTCCTCGGAGTGGTCGTCCACGCACCGCCACCACTGCAAGCTAGGGCTAAATCATCGAAAATTATTATAATTTTTAAAATAACGAAATGGTGTACAGCAAACAACAAAAGTGACACTTCCCATCACCTACCAGTGATAATCTGTCGTGGTCGTGTCGTGTCGAGATGAGAATTTCAGTGAGCATTCTAACACGCAGGTTAAGATCCTCTCGAGATATCGGCTGCAGAGCGCCTCATCCGTTAGGAAAAGGGGGTTGCGGCCCAGGGGTACTTGTGACCACGAAACTCAACCGATTAATGATCTATGATGAACAAGTGAAGCCTGAAATTGCGACTAAACAAAGATGTCGGCAAGTTAGCTTGGGCAAGGCGGAGCGGGATGCAAAATACTTTGAACTCCAATAACAGATAGCATCATGGCTTTGAAAATAAATTCCAAACCTGTCCATGGCTCGATTCAATATCAATTTCAGAAGAATTAATACATAAATCCAATTTTGCATGTATGTGAATTATTTCACAAGAACTTAATATGATTTTTTCAATATATTAATTTTTGTATACTCATCCCTCTATCAAGGCTCAAAGACCGGAACGGGTTGCTCATGGTCCTTGAAAAACGGACAGTAATATATAAGCAACATTTGCACAGGTCTCATCCCGCAACACGATAATGGCTCTTCTCCATAAGGTACGGGATGGGAATGCACGAGTGGGCGGACGCTGTCTCAAGAGGGGGACTCTGAAGACGAATGTAAACATTGTGCCAGCATTGTAAGAGCATTACAAAAGACACAAGGAAAGAAATAGGATTGAGGTGGATCATTCGGCCCATAGACTTAACGAGATGGAATATGCATTATAGAGACAATGGGCATCTTTCCAATATTTTTCAGGTATAGCTAGAATGACGAAGAGCGAAGAAAGAAATAGCAATAACTCTTCGTAAGTTAGCCTGCCTCATTATTCTAGGCGTTTTGCCTTTTCAAGTTGTGTTTTCATCTGTCACTCCCACCTGTTTATCAATCATTTCCTTCACTTTCGCACGCAGGAAGGATAAGAAAATAGAAAGATATACAAAGAATTAGGAAGCAGAAGCTGAAAAATCTGATGAAAATGGACCGATTATTGCATGAAGAATGGTATCTGATTAGGATGTCGACCATAATTCATCTGATCGTATCGATGACAAGGAAGCTTGGCTCTTAATGATTCATAGGAGAATCCAACTAAATATGGACTATTGCGCAGAGAAACGGTATGAGAAAAATGTTCAGAAATTCTTCTCTACGGGCAATGAAAGTNCTTAGAAATACAGTTTATGCACAAGCACTCGTCTTAACACGAAGCTCAAGAAAACGTGGACTTTCTGAGTGGGACCCAACATATATATATTTTTTCCACACCCGTCGGCTAGAGGCGGAGTCCGGGGCTATGAATGGAGTGCCAGAACCCTCCTACAAGTAAATATGATTGGAGTAATGTAATGTAAGGATTGAGGTGGATCATTCGGCCCATAGACTTAACGAGATGGAATATGCATTATAGAGACAATGGGCATCTTTCCAATATTTTTCAGGTATAGCTAGAATGACGAAGAGCGAAGAAAGAAGATCGTTATTGAGAAGCATTCAATCGGACGGAGTAATAAGATCCGCAAAACGGAAAAGTTCAACACAAAAGTAGACAGTGAGGGTGGACAAATAGTTAGTAAAGGAAGTGAAAGCGTGCGTCCTTCCTTAAGAAAATAGAAAGATATACAAAGAATTAGGAAGCAGAAGCTGAAAAATCTGATGAAAATGGACCGATTATTGCATGAAGAATGGTATCTGATTAGGATGTCGACCATAATTCATCTGATCGTATCGATGACAAGGAAGCTTGGCTCTTAATGATTCATAGGAGAATCCAACTAAATATGGACTATTGCGCAGAGAAACGGTATGAGAAAAATGTTCAGAAATTCTTCTCTACGGGCAATGAAAGTTCATCAAAATCATGCCTCAAATTTTGTATACTTCTCTCTCTAAACATCCTGATTTTAATTCGAGACATGGGTATGCTCCATTTATTGTGAAAGTGAGTTTTTGTCACTTTTCCACTTTCCACATTTCCTCTCCCATTCCCAAATCCTGTTATTCTAGTTTCATACTGCCGAGTTTTCATTAAAATCATGAGATTCCAGAATCGTTCACATTTTTACCTATGCGCACCCATGCGCTGCATTAAAGCCCGCCCATCAGAACCGGGAAAGGAGACACCTCCACCGATCGAAGTCTGTCAGGGTCCAGCTATACTTCAAGAAGCAGGGGAGTTTCAACAGGCAAGCGACAAAACATCCAGTTGCACCTACATATAATCTCATCATAATAATTTAGTTTCATTCGAAGAAACGATGAGGAAGAACGTCTCCATCGGTCCGGTAGTCAATGGAAGAGAAGTGGATATCCAGTTTGCAGATGAGGGAGAAACTGTTGGTGTTGGTCCCGTCACAGTCAGATTCCTCCGGACGTTTTCAGGACATGTGAGTCGTCTTAATTTCCATTTAACGGGAGAAAATAGAAATCAATTCTGGTTCTCAAGAATGAAAACATTAAAAAATGTAATGTGGAGCGATTGTATTGGATTTGATGAAGCATGAAGAAAAGGCATATTCATTAAAATATATTTCTTGAAAATTAAGTTCGGTATTTTCCGAGCTGTGTCGGAACTGCACATATTGAATGTTTTGCCTCATGAATTATAATTTCATTTAAGATAAGTCCTCCTAAGTAAACCTCATTAGACATTTCCAATCTAAAAAGGTATCAAAATTTCGAGTAAATGAATGTGAATATTATTATTAATATAAGCTTTGCGCAATTGTAAATTGCTGATATTAACACTTTAATGCATGATTTTATTTCGGAGAAAAAAATATGGTAGGTTCTACTCGCGTAATAAAATACAGGTCAAGTGGGAAAGATAATCGAATTTGTAAGGAGCAATAAAAGCATAAAACTTTTTTATGGCTCATTTGCTACAAACAGCATTTTCTAACCACTCGGCATATATGCTTCTGAGGTCAGTCGTTCAGTCAAGATTCGTACATGCCACAACACCAAAGACAATGAAATAATGTGGATGACCCTGGACACTGGATTAGCGAAAAGTTTGACGGCTAATTCCAAAACGTCCATCTACCATACGAGGAAGCCAGTTTGGTTTTAATTTGCTTGCCAGCAGAAGAGTGTAGCACCTAGCGAACGCATAGTTGCCAGGTATAAGAACCGGACTGCTGCACTTCGGCTACGAACAGATGTACCTCATTAGCTCGTTTCCTGCGCATTCCGAAAATGTTTATTTGGTATGAAGCAAATTGCTTTTTTATGCAATAAAGGGCACATCAGGTGTTTTCAAATTCGCTTGAAAACCTATGGTAGCATGGAAGCTATTATCGCCTGGTCAGCTATTAAAACTCAACCCATGTAACTTACATTCCTTAGAGACTTGGAATGCTCCTTTCATAAAACGCTAAAGAATCTGCTTCTTTCAGGCCCTGGGTCGTTCTGCGTGCGCCGACTCCTCGGGCTTCCGAAGGACCATGTGGCTTTTCATTTTCACCGTCGCCTCGGGTTACATGATCTACGGAATCATCGGAATCATCAAAGCGTTCATGTCGGGTCTAGTGGCATCTTCGACTCAGGTACATCACTCTGAATCCTCTGATTCGTCCGCGTAACACATTCACATTCAGGAATTTAAATGAATCCGATTTTAAGAATACTTTCTGTTAGGTATTGTGAGACATTCGACTGATATCTCTTGAGTAACAATGAGCCGTTTTCACGCTGTCTTAGTATCGCCATATGTGGATCGAATACGTTATACCGAGTCTGTTACTCGATATGAAATAATAGATTTCTCGTGTGAATCCCAATCTAGGTGGACGGGAAGGACATCCTCCCTTTTCCAACCGTCTCGATATGCCCGATTTATGATATTCAAGGTCAAGTTCCTTCACTCCAGATGGAAGTACTTCAGTTAGGGCAGCTGGAAATGTCGCTAAGAAAGAACCTCAAGTTGAATAAGACATGCCAACAGTCAAAAGCAGATCTCCCTTCTTTTTTCGATAAAGCTTATTGCAATATAAGCAATAATGGAGTGGAGACCCACTGCATCAAGCCATACGTGGAAATGAAGGGTAAGTCTCTGGGAAATGAGAAAATGATAACATATTGCACATACCATTACTGCATTGCGTTTCCTTCCCTCAATTATCAATATATTTATGGCCATGTACTATTGGAATATGCCTCTCTGGCAATTGGAAATCGCTAATGCCGTGGATATATCTCATCATCCTATTGCTTCACCGTGATACTATTTTCACCGATGATGAAATACAAATTTTCTTTGTAGGAAATTCGTCTTCGAGTAGAGAGGGGGCTATATTCTTCACTTTATTGAATGAGAGCGAAAATTGGAAACGTGTACATGCAAAAGGAGGTTTTAGAGAAAATCTTAAAAATCCGAATTTGGGGAGCAATTTCAAGGAGCTCCTCCTGCACGTCGCCCATTGCAGCTTTGATTCAAAAAATTGCAGGAATTCGTGAGTCCCTTTCATTTTTCCTCGATTATATCCCCACCCTTGTCCCAAAGGTAGAAAATAATTTATAACTCTAGTTGGGGAAAAGTTAATGGCTTTCCTAAGAACTTCTTCTCTCATGTGATAAAAAACTCTAAGTTTATGGAAACAAACTCAGGAAAAAGTGAATTTGTCCGAGAAGCAGGAAGTTAAACTCCTAGGGAAAGATACGAAATTAGTAATCACGAATTTTCGCAGCGACTTCCAAGAGCAACCACCATTGAGCTGCATCAGTTTCAATGCCAACGGAAACAGGACAACCAAGCGCCAACCGTGGGATCCTTCGAAACCGAGTTTTTCTGTAAGAATCTTTGCAGTCTTCAAAGCAGAGAAATGGATAAGACATGCTCATTTCTTCTGAATCGTATTGCGCAGGACGGATTGCAACTGATTCTGAAATCTCATGTCTTGGACTATCAAGGAGAATACCGTATTGCAAACGGATTCCGTCTCTTCATTCACCCTCTTGGAATGAATCCCACTGAGGAGAATGGAAAGGGATTTGAAGTAGGCCTGGGAACGAATTCTTTCGTCAAACACAAGAAAATGTTGAGGCAGCGACTTCCTCCAGACGAAGGCGGATTTTGTGCTCCGGATTCCTACCTCGAGAGGCGGTTTGGCCTCGACATGTTCAACCTTTCCACCAAATTTGAATTCACGAATCTAGTACGGTTTTGCTGATATGATCCCACAGTTCAGTTCAAATCACTACCCATTATTTGTTTCATCCCTCTGTTTTACCAGCTATGCCGTGAGATGTGCCTTGTAGACTGGGTGAAAAATGATCCTATCCTATTCGAATGCGCCCGAGATATGGTCCATGTAGGTGGCATGCCGGTGGACGGAGGAGGCGATTGTAAGAAATTCGATTAGCCCTTCCCTTGATCCGAAAAAATTTCGTTTATCTCATTAGGTTCGCCTTCATGAGCTATTGAATTATTAATCATCATGAAGGCGAGCAATTTGATCTTAATTTTAATTTTTAATATGGTGCGATTTCTTGTTTTTCATGGGAAAAGGTCCAGATGACATCAGGGAGAAGATGTCGCGGGAATTCAGTTCTGAAGGGTTCTGTGATTGTCCTCATCATACCTGCTTGTAAGTCAAAATTCGTGTGCACACTCTGTACGTAGGGATGAAAAAGAACGAAATTAGTTTATATTGTTTCAGAGAGGAGACATATCCCTGGTCATTATCTTCGGTGCAGATGAATCGCGAGGAGGTGTTGCTCTTGGATCTCATCACCTGGATGGCAGAAGGGAAAAGGAAAAACATAAGCGAGGGAATGCTGACTTTCTGTCTGAATCCGAAGTCTGTCCAGGCAACATCATAGTTTGATTGCAAATAGCAATGATTAAATTATCCTTGGGCGCGGTAGCCAATTTCCTTTCTTCAACCCCATCCGGTGACAACATTAAAACGTATCCTATGACATTCAAGAGCATAAACCGAAATGAAATTAGCCATCCCCTTACTCTTTTTACGGAAAATCGCTTCCGCAAAATTCGAAGCTCCATCGTCAACCGTGGGGATCACTGAATCACGCTTTTAGATGTGAAAGTGAATTATTTTTTTCTCTTTTTCCTGTATGGGTAGCCGCTCCTTGGGAGTTTTGCGAGAAAGGCGACTTACCCAACTAAATGCATTGACTGATAGTTGAGTCATTCCACGCGAACTCAAACAGGTAGTGCGCTTGACAGTCTCGGATTTCGCGATAAAAATTCTCAGCCATTGCTGTCAATCGAAAGACCCCTGGAAAGAATTGTCGCCCCCATTGATTCTGCCGTTAGCGAGATTTCGCCCTCCGAACCTTCAGGGAAAATGGAACAACCTCATATTTTGTACTCGAAATTTTTTATCTCAGGATCCGTTCATCGTACGGAGGCGTGCAATAGCTTGAACCAGTGCCCCTCGATAGGAAAACAATTCGGTCCATACACCCTCGGAGTTTGAATGAGATTTCACCATCAAAATTACATTTGAAAATTTGACATGTAGGCACTGTTGACTCGCAATATCCCTATGTGACGAGAGAAAAGACAAATCACTCTTCGTGGTAAGTTGTAGTCTTTTCCATATGCATTGATGAAGCACGTTCCTTGTTTGATTTAAACAGATGATGTATCTTTTTCAAGTAGAATTTGAACCTTAAAAGAGTAAAAACAGTTGAAACAAGCTCATAAAAAGCTACACCGCCTCGTGAATGCTATTGTATCCATCACAGAGATCCCTCCACTGCTCGAGATCTTTCCAACGCTATATAATTTGGTGTGTTTTTTTTCAAAGAAAAGAAGGGAAACAAATTCTTAAATATGTGTATTTAAAATTGTTACGTTTTGGTGGAGTGGCTGAATACAGTCGTGTAATATAACACTAGATTGGTCTCTCAGAGCTGTATACAATTTCGTGAATACATCTCCGTCTAATTGGGCAAGAAAATGTAGCTTAGTGCAACATTTCCCGCCGCTCGATCCCCTGTTATGCAAATCATGTACTTTTTCTATTCGCAGCAAAGTCTCTGGAGCTTTTTGATGGTTTCCACAAGTAAACTACACCCCCAATGCCGGTGACAGGAATGTGGAATGCTTTGCAACAGTTGTGACTGTCTGGCCGTAACTCCGAAAAAAACTTAGCCGACAGGCTTTGTCGAGAAAACAGTATAGACCTAAAAGGCAGTCTCTCAATTTACTCAATGGCAATCCTTACACTCAGTGCTTTTTTGAGCAAAATCACCACGAACAGTCACTGAACCTGATTGTGAATTTCGGTTTGCGAGAGCAGGCTTTCCCATAATGGAGAGATGCTCATTTAATTTGGAGCCAGGGGACTACCATAGACGGAGCTATGCGAGAAAGAAAGATCCTGTTCTGACGCCCGTTATCGATCATTCGGATCGACATCAGAGACTTCTCAACGCGCGCTTCCAGGTTAAGCCCGGACTTGAGCTTAAAAGCATATGCCGGCATCACCAAAAGTTTACTTCGATCCTTACGTGCACGTGCCGCCGTTGTGCTGATCCCTTCAAAATGCACTGAAAAGCAGTACTAGACAAACGCGTCATTACCCTGGAGCAGCATGAAAGGGCTCCAGATTGCCTGCAGCATTCTCTGATTCTTTGACAGAAACTTTGCAATAACTGCAACACATCCTTGTATGCGGTTATCAAGGAAAATCAGCGGAATGACTGGGAAAGACTCCCAAGTCCGCAAGCAGAGCATCAGGAGGTCGCATTAGTACGGCTTGTCTCTCTATTCAGGTCGGTTACTTCTGAATCTTCTGTCATCGCTTCGGAAGATTACCTTCCGCCAGAAGCAGCGCGTGAGAATCTAGACGTGTCCCTAGCAGCTATTGGAGAAACCCCTCTTAAGCGGAAGGTTACACGAGAAAGAAGGCAGACGTATGCCAGGGCAGAAGTGAGGTAAGTCCTTCACGCAGTCTCTAATAAGGTGGTGGGTGCAGTGCCTTGAATTAGAGCCACAGCAGCAAGGGACGTCTGTATCCCAAGCAGATTCGATGTTATCCGCAAGGCATCACGACATACTCTTTGAAGCCTTGCGACAGCGCTTCAATGAGTCGAACCAAAAGGAGGAAAAGATGCAGATCTTGACTCTAGTTCCCGAGCATTGGTCCCAAAAGCAGGCGTCAGACTTTTTCGGAACAACATTACATCTTGCAAAGCTTTCCCGAAACATTAGAAGGTCACATGGGATGCTAGGCAAGCCACAATCAAAGAATGGAGCCTATTTAAACCCTGTTACTACTGAGAATGTCAAAAACTTTCATGAAGATGACGAAATCAGCCGTATGTGCCCAGGCAAGAAGGACGTCGTATCCGTTGTGACTGAGGAGGGGCGAATGGTGAAAGAAAAGCGACTGGTGCTGGTAAACCTGCGAGAGGCCTATAGATTTTGGAAGAATGCCAACCCGGAAGTCAAAAGCAGGGTTCTCCATATTTGCCTCTCTGCGACCGAAGTGGTATGTCTAACCAGGTGCATCTGGGACCCATTCAGCTTGCGTATGTACTTACCATCAGAACTTGAAGCTAGCGCTTCATGCTTGCAAGATCAAGTTCAATTAGAATAATCTCATGAACATGATCGTCTGTGATATCAGCGCCGAAAAGTGTATGCTGGGCACATGCGATGAGTGTCCCGGTCTGGAATCCATATGCGCTCTGCTGGAGGAACATGATCACCTGTCCACTGTGAAGGAAATTTCGTTTCAAGGAGTGGCAAACGGATGACAGAATCACACTGAGGACGTTGGTGATGAGAGTTCACGACTACTAGCAGAAGCTATGTGAGGAAGTTGATGGCGTTGGAATACACCAATACGGCAATAAAGTGCAGGGCACGTACATGAGGAAACTGAAGCAGAACCTCTCCGATGGTGGACAGGAATGCATACCCATTGGAAGATTTAGCGGAAAACTACTCCTTTATCGAGCAGGATGCTGCTCAGGGGTATCACTAGAACACTTCGAAGATAACGCTGTACCCTTTCGTCGCCTATTACAAGCAGGACGGCCTGCTCGGGCATGTCAGCTTTGTATGCATTAGTGACATCTTCGATCACACCAATGCCACTGTATGGGCATTGCAAAAAAGAATCATTGCGGAGCTGAAGCAGGGCTTGCCTGAGCTGAAAAGGATCCATTACTTCACTGATGGCTCAACGAGTCAATACAAAAATCGGAAAATTTTCCAGAACATCTGTCTCCATAAGAACGACATCGAAATTGAAGCGGAATGGAACTTCTTCGCTACCTCACACGGTAAAGGCGCGTGCGACAGAGTGGGAGGCACCGTCAAACGCGTCACGGCGAGAGTCAGTCTGCAGCGACCTGAGAACGAGCAGATCATATCCCCTAAAGCTTTGTTCGATTGGGCAGTACACCACCTGGAGTAAGTCCATCCGATTTGGGTATCCAGATATGACGTTCTTGCCGCACGAGAACATCAACGGAATCGGCATGCATAGGAATTAACCATCCCCGGTACCCAGACCTTCCACAAGTTTGTACCGAAAGACAAGACCTAAATCCTCACTTTCTCTTCCCTGTCTCTACCATCATCAAGTTCAAAACCTTCAAGACAGCTCGGACATTTAAGAGGAGCCCACTTTCGATCCCGGTGTGGGAGATTGGGTCACTGTATCAAACGAAGGATGAATCTACCCTGGAGAGATTCAAACGATAATATCCACAACAGTAACTATCTCGGCTATGGAATAGAGCAGAAAAGGACAATTCCAATGGCCTTATCCGCCTGAAATACGGAGAATTCCCATCCGAAGATATAAAAAAATGCTCTGGTTCTCGTCGCGAGAAAGGGCCTATTCTTTTTCCGGGTAAATTTGGTTTATACTTTTTAACCTTCTAAGGGTCGTTGGGTGAACAAAACTTGCAATGCAAGAAACCTATGCAGAAACAACCTAAGAAGAACTGAAACTCATTATACGAACTCTATGAGACCGCTCCAGAGATATATTGCACGACTGTATTCAGCCACTCCACCAAAACGTAACATTTTTGAATACACACATTTAGGAATTTGTTATCCTTCTTTTCTTCGAAAAATACACCCCAAATTATATAGCGTTGGAAAGATCTCGAGTTCACCTTCCTAGAGCCACTACCCATGATATCGTAAGTGCTCCGCCACATCGAAAATTATTCGACCAAAGATGACAAAACTTTTCCTATGTAGTAGACCAAAAATCAAACAAAGGACGTGCTTCATCCATGCATATGGAGCAGTTACCATAACAAGAGATTTGTCTTTTCTCTCGCCACATAGGGGTATTGGGAGTCAATATTGCCTAAATTTCACATATTTCTAATTTAATTTTGATGGTGAAATCTCTTTCAATCTCCGAGGGTGTATGGACGGAATTGATTTCCTATCGAGGAGCTCTGGTTCAAGCTATTACACGCCTCCATACGATGAACGGTTCCTGATATTGAAAATTTCGAGTTCATGGGGACTTTTCGTTTTCCCCCCAAGGTTCGGAGGGCGAAATCTCGCTAACGGCAGAATCAATGGGGCCGACAATTTTTCCCAGGGCTCTTTGGATTGACTGCAATCGCTGAGAATTTTCATCGCGAAATCCGAGTTGGTCGGGCATCATTTTGCATTAATATTGGTTGAGTTCCTATGGAATGACCGAAGTGGCGAAAGGTGCCCCATTTATTGCTTGCATTGCGACACCTGGCCAACACAATTAAAATTAGATTGCGAAAATGTAGGCTTAGCGTGATTCGTCACACCGTGTCGCCAGATATCAGGTCGGAGTTATGCCAGGGTCATGAATTCTTCCGCCTTACTACGGATGCCTGGATTTTCACTTTTTCATTTAGAAGATATTATTCGTACCGAGTTCAAGTGATGGACTGAGAAAGAAACGTTGGTTTGTAGGAGGCAATATATTTGATGGAATAAGGAGATATCACCTCCAGACAACCCAACATTAACGTTATGACGACCAAATTATATGACATGCTTACAAAGGCATTTCTTCTCGAAACAAGTCGAGACGGTTCGAGGAACTCTGGTTAGCCCTAATATTCCCTGAACGCACAGAATAGCTTCGGGAAACTAGAAAAAGTTAGAACAATAGCCGATCTAATATAGCACGTTTTCTGTTATATGTACCGAGTCAGACTGAATATGCCTAGGATTGGCCTATTGTAATATGTCCTCCGCGAGATGTCTCTATAACCATGGATTAAACCTTATATATGATTGAGGATCTTTCGAAGAAAAAAATGAAGGCCTGGGGCTGAACTGATGAGAGTACGGTTGCTTATCCCCGTCTTAATGTGAATGAGATACATAGAGAATTGTTGGAGGGAAGGCATGGAGCGAAGGATGTGTAGGGGAAGGAGAGGGGGAATGTGGGGGCAAGGTGGGGGGGAAAGTGTGGTGATGTTACGTTGATGTTGGGGTTGAAGAAATTAAAATCCTATGAACTTTGGTTTTCGCATTACTACATGCATTATATGCAGAAGATCGCCCCTAACACAGTAAAACCGCTTGAGTAAAAACGGTCACTTTTAAGAGTCTATGGGGTTTGACGATTCGCCGATTGAGATATAAACCATATTTACGGTCTAACAACTCGTGTCTTCAACTTTCTTTCCAGAGCAAGTTTTGCTGTGGTGAACATTGACTATCAGACCCTTGACGTTGAGACAACCACAGAGCATCTCATATATCCCGTGAGTGGATATCCTTCATAGGTACTTTGGCTGGGATTCGCGAATATGGCAAATTTCGTTCCGGAACACGTTTTTTTGGGTTAGTGGTCGAACTTCATTGGGATGTTGGGAGGGATTCTAGGTCTCTACACCGGTCTATCTTTCATCTCCATCTTGGAAGTGCTGGAGTGGATCATCGACATCTTCTTGTATGGCTGGAGGAAGCCTCGGACAGATGCGATTGGGCCGAAGCGACGGGTCCTCATCACCTGTTAGTTAATGCTAAGTTTCCTATATATTCACTGCATTCCCCATGTTCATTTCCTCAATGATTTTGGGCAGCGACTGACAAGGAAAATCATGAATAGTGGATCAGGGATTCCCTCACCTGCACTCCTTCACCTCACAAGAAAACTCCGAATGCTGATTTCGATATTGCCTTCACTGAACGACCATCAAACAAAAGAAANGGATGCAGAGTTCAGAAAAAATCCGACTTTGGGGGTACAAATTTTGGGGGGAAACGTTTTTCATGAATATTTTTTTGTGACAGATGAGGATGGCATTCAGAGAGGTCATTGGATGTGCTGGGTTCTGTGGTGTAGTCGTAGCATATCTGACTGGCAGTCAGAAGATCCAGGTTCAATTCCTGGCCATACCCTGGCTCTCTTTTGTTTTTTTTGCCTTCCATGTCCTGTTATTCAATCCCCCTCCATAACATATTTTGCTTGAGTAGAACGGAGAGACATGGAAAGCTGAAACTTGGCATGGACGTGCCTAATGAGACGATGTGTTCAGGAAAAATGCAAAATTTTAGATGTAAGCCCTGGGGGCATATTTTTGTGAGCCGACGTTTTCAAGTCCATTTTTGTTCTGGCGTATTAAGCGGAGTGGAAAGATGAAACTTGGTACGTAACTACCTATTGGGATGCTGCAGAAAACATCCCAGAGTTCCTCGAACCGTTTCGAGAAGAAATGCCTTTGAAAGCATGACATACAATCTTGCCGTCATTATGCACAGTTTTGTATGTCCGGAGGAAATATCTACTAATCCCATCAAAATTATTGCCTTCTGCAAATCAGAGTTTCATTCTCAGTCTACCGCACGAAGTCAGAATAAATTATATATTCTACATGAAAAAGAGAAGATGCAAACATTCATACCATGCCGGAATATGTCATGAATCTGACATAACTCCGATATGATACCTGGCATCCTATCCCCGAAAGGATGTTGGGAGACGTCTCCTTCGAGGTCATGGAGACTGTCTATTGCGGAATCCGGAGCATTCATCCGTCGGCTCTCCTCCCTTCCAAAGATCGACTGAAATTAATCAGTATGATCCGGGGCGCACTGGAGCAGTTCCCATGGGAGTACATGCAAAACTTTTCTCAACTCACCACGATTGATGTCATATTCAATTCGTTTACTGTGTTGCCATCTGGGCAGAGCACCAGCTTGGAGGTAACTCGGTCTCATTGGCAATCATATTACGACACTGGAGACTGGCTCGTATATACCAAAGTTGAAGTTTCTCAACTTCTGTGAGTTTTATATTATAGAATGTAATGGTAGGATGGCCCAGTTTTTCTTATGTTCATAGGTAGCTTGAGTTTCCTGTCTTTGTTCATCTTATTGCATCCATCTATATACATAGTCGATGGGGAAATAGGGCATTCATACGAAACCCTTCATAATTTTCCAGAACCTCCATCGGAATATAATATTTTAAAATGAATTACAACTACAAAAACTAGTTCCAAATCAGAGCCAATGTTGGGATTAACTTTGTAGGTGCCATGCCATCAAAACTTCTGCATTTCGTTTCATCAACCCTTAGAAAAGAGGGTATACATGGCGTAAGTCTGGCGTTATACAGATATGAGGCGCGCTTGAATACGAATCCGAAGAAATAGCCAAGAAATATAAATCTCTGACAAAAATAACACTATCAGTACCCGATACTTGGATCCCGGAAGGCATTCAGATGAGATGAACAAAAGTTTCTCCACAGGAATCCTCGATGTAAATAACGACATATAACTTTTCAAGACACATTTGGTTCCAGCCGATACTTAACAGAGTCTAAGTCTAGGTACTAGAGAGTCAGGTTCATGAGTGTAATATGTTTTTTTTTTTAACCTCTGCACGATAGCGCTGTATCCCGATAGGGGGCGCTGCCATGCATCAGCAGGATCCAATTGTCCCTCGAAAAGCTCAGAATTCCATTGAATTCTGTGACGGTTAATCACAGGTAATCACCACACTTGAGGTGGAATAATCCACCTCTAAATATCTTTAATTTGCCACTAAATGGGCATTGCAAGACTTAGGCAGGGATGCTGAGAAAAACCTGGCAAGCATTTCTGCACCTTGTAACAGTAAAATGTCAGTCGAGCATCCAATGTACATTTTTGCTGCATTTATGAAACTGTGTTTCTAGTAAAGAAAATGGCAGAGCGTTTTTTCTAACAACCCAACATATAGATAGAGGACCTTGAAGCTTTTACGCGGTTTCACTCCTATATCTTCCATGTCATACAATTCCTGGTCTCTTGAAAAGGGAACCCTCAGTACAGCTCGAATGCTTTGGAACAAGAGTAGCAGCTCCCGAAGCAAAAATATAATCTCATATTTTATGGTATTATGTGAATTGGTAATCATTCTTTAATATATTCTCATTCGTTACGTGGCATATGCAATTAACCTGTATACGCTTATTTGATTTCATTCCATCCAATCCAGACGTGAATCCACGTTTTGGACGTTTCGGAAATCCAACCTGGATTTTTCTTGGGATTCACGAGCTTGGAGGTGGTTGAATGTTCAAACTGCCCTCTGGGACCAATTGTACGGAATGGTACCTTGGCATTCAACAGTCCATTTTTTGCGATATTTGCTTTTCCCATCCTCCGGAATTTCGAGCGTTGAATCACATGCAATCACCGGTATGATTATAACACATTGATTCTCCGTTCTAACTGTTAAACTTGTTTTTAATTAGTTCTGTTATTCTCTTTGTGCGTCACGTGTTCGTCGCGTGAGATTTCTGTTAAGTGTAGCAACTGAGCAGTTCTCCTATTCATCCTAGGTGTAAGGCCAAACTTGAGAATTGATCTAGGTAACAACCCCATCTCGGAACTGCCGGAAGGGACTTTCCGCCCCATCTTCGAGATCCTCTCCCAGGGAGAGGGAAGCATCTCATTGGGCCGTGAGCTCCTCCACATATCTCCTGTGCGTCGAATGGTGCTACATTTCGCATCCATCTTTTCAAATTCCAGATAACGTCGTCTGCGACTGCACGATCGCCTGGCTGGTGCTTAATCCGGACTTTCATGGAAACATAAACGCCAATTGTGCAGATGGCGGACCGCCTATTCAAGAACTCAATCCAGGGGACTTCGCAGACTGCAACGCGATGTGATCTTCGTTTTCGATCGCTCTCGAATGAGGTTGATAGCTGTATCTTCATACAAAATTCACAATAATGACTTCAGTTAGATACGACATTCACAAGTTAAGGAATCTTGTTTTCGTCTTTATTCAGGGTGAGATTTCGATAAGGAATCGCCAGGGCTGCCAAGGAAATGTCCATCCTTGAAGTCTTTTCATTTCTTTCCGGAATCGATCTGCAAAATCTTACAACTTTCAATAAACGACTTGTAATCCCAGCATCAGAAAGCTTTTCAACTACATATGACATCAACTGGAGAAAATGCTTTAAACAGCTGTGAAGAACCGAGCCATTTGTCACCGCAGGACTCGCTGGAAGGAACGACTTGGTCAAGTAAAAGCTGGGTATAGGGTAAATCAACAAATATGGAGATCATTCCGGAGTTATTGGATATAAAATTGCACATTGCTCGCTATTCCTGCTTTTTTTCCCTATGACGATTAAATAGGTAGCAATTTTGATTTCTATGTGCATCAAGAAAAATCGACAAGACTTGAAAAATCAGGAAAAAGTCACTGGCTTCCAGTTCCAGTATATGTAAGATATCGCAATGACGATTCATCCCCGGCAAAAATTGCTGAAAATAGATATTTACCTGAGTAGAATTCCAATGATGCCTCTGATCTGAGTCCCAGTTGCAAATTTGGGTGCATTCGCGTTCACTTTCATGGTTCCCTTTAACGAGCGATGACCCCGACCTTCCCACCTCCACCAGTCGCTCCGCTGTGACTCGCATTCCCTTGAGACTCGACTTAATGCATAGGGAAGCATCCTGTCCTCCGGACAGCTTCAAGGAATAGCCGAGCTCAAAGTTAACATGTTTGGAGTGAAAGCAGCTTCAATAAACGTTAGCATACTCCCTTGTCCGAACATTTTCTAAGACGATAAATTGAATTTCCAATCATATAGGAGTTCCTGTTGATGCGTTTCAAACGTGAATTTAACGTTCTGGAGAAGTTGTTGAGACTCCGTTTCTGGCAACTCCTCGCCCAATGTCCTCTTTCAACACATGTACGGTTTCACTCATTCATGCATTTTCAGTCATTACCAATGGATCGTAACCATAGGGTGTGACCGTATGTTACGTCCCTCAAGAGAAGAATTTTCAAAAATAATATGGGACATCCACCTGGTTCTACGAGATAGATTCACCTGGAACGAAACTGATTAGGGTCAAGAAGAGGACTTGAAGTACCTTATCTCCCTTAAATCTTCCACTGTGTCCTCCCACTTCGTAATGGATGAGACGCACTACATCGGACAGCTCGAGAGGATATGAATCGCGTGATGAAAATCTTGCTTCAGTTACGACCGGAGGGAATTCCACGCTGAATCGGTCGAGCATTATTTAAAGCACCTTTAATCATCGCCAAAGAGAAGTATCATTATCTCGATACCACCAATCCAAACATCCTCGAGCGGGAAGCTACTCTTACAGATCCCATCAATGCATGCGAAGAACAAGGAAGGAGAGTGAAAGCAATCCTGACGGAGTGCCACCCGCACCAAGAACAAGTCAGAACCCATCCCGTTCAATAGAATACAACCCATGCGCGATCGCATGCGGATTGAATGGCACGCTGCAGCCGGCCGTTAAACCTTATACTCCTACTGCACTCCTTAGAGCATCGCTTGAAGAACATGGTGGTATGGCTTTCGAGATTTTTTTCGACTAATTGAAGAGATGCAAGTCGATTCTTTTTCCTCATCGTATGAGTAAATACGTAGTTATTCTCATGAGCAAAATCAGTCGCCCGGGCGCCTGCTCCTCGCCACTGCTGAACTTAAATCTAAATCTGATGACAAAAGAATGTGCTTTTTGCTTTTAGATTACTTTAAGGCCACTGATCGTATAACAGGTCAACATCGTATTCCGTCCTTCCTAGCGGCAATTTTTGTCAGGTCTCGTGAATCCGGCTCGAGGAACTCTATATAGGAGTAAAATTCCTTATCACACTAGAAATGGTGCATGCAACTGGAAAGAGACCTCTATTTGGTCAAACATAACATGTACTCTCTTAAGATAGTCATGAGAAAGTGAATGGTCATGCGTTTTGCATAAAGTTGCACGTCCTAAACGAGATCTCGAAGACAAGAGATTGACGCACATATAATTAATAAGCCCAGCAAGTCGAGGATTGAGCTTCCTTTGAACAAATGTCTAGTAATGACCTAAAGACAGTCTGCCGATTAGGCCTAGGCCTAACTTTATTGAATTCCGCAGGGAAAAATAATGCTGTAGTATCTTGAAAACCATTTTTAAATGACTTCGCGTTTCCTCAACATCAACCTCAACCCCCACCGTTCACACATTACCACACCAATGTACTTTCTTATGAAAGGAGGATCCTGGCAAAACCTGAAAAGAAGACTGGACATTCTCTGAGTGAGGAATTCATTCAGCAGTACATGGAATAACGACAGTCCACATTGCCCTGCATGTCAACTCCGCTGGGAATGATGAGGCAATTATATGCAATTCAGTGTTTCTTGAAGGAAAACCTCAAAGCTTTCAGATTTATTCCATCATTTTTAACAAATAAAATAGGAAACTATCTCGATTCGGGAAAGAAAACCAAACACAACCGATTCGTTAAGATAGCGGTAATCCAAGAAATTGATTCGTCGCTAGTGAGACTCATTTTACCATCGCAGTAGCCCAGAAGGCAGAGTGGACATGAGCTGTTCAAGAAACTCCATAACCAAATAAGGCCCAAATTAATATGAACATACTGAGGTTTGCAATATAACACACATGGTCAGGACCAATAGTCAGGGTTCATTTCGAAAGGGGCAGATGGAGATCCGATAAAAGCAGAGATACATCTTTGTCCAGGGTGGTGGGGCAATAAGCGCGACGGCGCGTTTCTGCAAATGTCAACAACCTGAGGTCACACTAGACAAAATATAAGTAACCCTAGAAAGATCACTATGAGTTGCAGATTTGACAGGTGGAGCAAGACATAATTCAGCAATGAAGGCTTGTTACAACTATGCTACCCGATGAAATGCAGCAATGAAAACGTCAGGGAGGGCTTATTCCGAGGAAGGTATTGACGTAGAAGTTGACGAATTTCACATGTTCAAGAGAAGCCAGTAACCAAAGGGAAATATGATTTTAGTTCCTGACTTCGGCAATCCATATGAATTGGAACAGGGAAGCGGACATCTAGACGTCTAGGGTCTTTGCGATCGGACCATACCTAATACGGATCGACTTACAGAGATCGCTTCCACCCATATGTGGAAGATCACTCTGGCAAGATAGGTCTTCACAATAGAGTCATGGTTTAAAGATGGTTATTGGTATCAGGGAGCCAGAACGCCCATTTGGATACTAAGTGCTGAGGTAGAGTGTCGTTTAATGTTTTAGAATAGGCCTGCTCCTCTTAAAGGAACGAAATCGAAAGTTTTTGAGTAGTCTAGGTAGATCTCATGAGAAAGATTGGTGGGGCTGGGATTTTCCAGTCGTGCCTAACCTCGAAGATCATGCCTTCTCAAGTTCTACTGTAATGAGTCTCTCGTGGGGCACAAATGTAATCTTTTCGTCGCCCTATCCAATGCGGGGTTCATCATTTAACCCAAATGGACTTCATTATGTCCGTGAGAATGGAGTTTTTATGTTTTTCTGATTTTCAAAGATCGACTAACTCTTTAACCATGGGCGTCCTGTGAAAAGTATAAACATCATGATACGAAAGAAAATATATACATGTCTGACATTTTATTAGTGCAAGGTTTTATTTCTTGAAGCCTAAGTTTCCTTTTTTTGAAACATGAAACATTAATTTCCAAAGTTCAATCACAAGTGAATTGCAGTTATTCAAGTAGCATTGTGCCTCTTCACAACAATATGCAAGATTGACCTTCGCTCGGTCTCGGACCATGACCGAGATTTTCATCGATAGAACATGGGATAAAAGTGGCAGTGTAAAAGATCTGTCCCCAAGTGACACTCATCATGGTGCAAATTTCTTTTGTTTGATGGTCGTTCAGTGAAGGCAATATCGAAATCAGCATTCGGAGTTTTCTTGTGAGGTGAAGGAGTGCAGGTGAGGGAATCCCTGATCCACTATTCATGATTTTCCTTGTCAGTCGCTGCCAAAAATCATTGGGGAAATGAACATGGGGAATACAGTGAATATATAGGAAACTTAGCATTGACTAACAGGTGATGAGGACCCGTCGCTTCGGCCCAATCGCATCTGTCCGAGGCTTCCTCCAGCCATACAAGAAGATGTCGATGATCCACTCCAGCACTTCCAAGATGGAGATGAAAGATAGACCGGTGTAGAGACCCAGTATCCCTCCTAACGTTCCAATGAAGTTCGACCACTAACCCAAAAAAAGCGTGTTTCGGAACGAAATTTCACATATTCGTGAATCCCAGCCAAAGTACCTATGAAGGATATCCACTCACGGGATATATCAGTTGCTCTGTGGTTATCTCAACGTCAAGGGTCTGATAGTCAATGTTCACCACAGCAAAACTTGCTCTGGAGAGAAAGTTGAAAAGCACGAGTTGTTAGACCGTAAATATAGTTCATATCCCAATCGGGGAATCGTCAAATCCCATAGACTCCTAAAAGTTACTTTTTTACTTAAGAGGTTTTCCTATGCGTTAGGACGATCTTCTGCATATAATTTATGTAGTAATGCGAATACAAACTTTGTTCAACCCCAACCTCAACATAACATAACCTCACCTTCCCACCCTCCTTTCTCCCCCTCCTCCCCCCCCTCCTTCCCCCCCCCCTCCTTTCCCTACACAACATTCTGCTCCGCACCACCACCCCCCCTTCTCTATGTATCTCATTAACGTTTGGACTGGGCCTAGCCACTGTTTTCCTTCGAAAGAATCTCAATCATGGATCAACGTACTATGAGGTTTCATCCATGGTTATAAAGAAATCTCGTGGAGGACATATTGCAATATGCCATTCCGAGACATATTCTGTATCTCGCGGTACATTTAACAGAGAAGTGCTACATTAGACCGATTATAGGTCTAGCTTTTTTTGTTTCCTGACCCATTTCTGCGCGTTCGGGGAATATTAGAGCGAACCAGAGTTCCTCGAACCGTTTCGACTCGTTTCGAGGAGAAATGCCTTTGAAAGCATGACATACGATCTGGCCGTCATTATGCACATTTTTGGATGTCCGGAGGAGATATCTACTAATCCCACCAAAATGATTGCCTTCTGCAAATCAGAGTTTCCTTCTCAGTCTATCGCATGAAGTCAGAATAAATTATATATTCTACATGAAAAGAGAAGATGCAAACATTCATACCATGCCGGAATGCGTCATGAATCTGACATAACTCCGATATAATACCTGGCAACACTGCGGAACGGACCAGAGCCATTACGCTTAGCCTAAATTATCGGCATCTAATTTCTTTCATGATTGCCAGATGGGGCAATGCAGAAATCATAGGACACTTTTCGTCACCTACTACTCTATGCATTTAGTTTGGTATGTCGCCTTCCTCGGAAAGCCACAGGAAAGGCTACACACAGGGGAAGAAGGAAAAAAAACGGAATAAAATTCATATCTAAAAGCGTGATTCAGTATTCTCCACAACCTGATGAGATGGAGGTTCAAACTTGGTAAGAACGATTTTGCGTTCAAAAAAGGAAGGGTATTTCTAATTTCATTTCGGTTTATGCTATTGAATGGAATAAAATACAGTTTAATTTTGACACCGGATGAGGCTGAAGAAAGGAAATTGGCTACCGCGCCCATGGATAATTTAATCATTGTTATTTTCAATCAAACTATGATGTTGCCTGGACAGACTTCGGATTCAGACAGAAAGTCAGCATTCCCTCGCTTATGTTTTTCCTTTTCCCTTCTGCCATCCAGGTGATGAGATCCAAGAGGAACACCTCCTCGCGATTCATCTGCACCGAAGATAATGACCAGGGATATGTCTCCTCTCTGAAACAATATAAACTAATTTCGTTCTTTTTCATCCCTATGTACAGAGTGTGCATACGAATTTTGACTTACGAGCAGATATGATTAGGACAATCACAGAACGATTCAGAACTGAATTCCCGTGACATATTCTTCCAGACGTCTTCTGAAACTTTTTCCATGAAAAACAAGAAATAATTTTAAGGATTGAAATGAATATCAAATTGTTCGCCTCCATGATTGTAAATCTTTCACTCGCTCATGAAGTCGAACCTAATCAGACAAGCAAACATTTTCTAGATCAAGAGAAGTTATAACGAATTTCTCACAACAGTTGGCCAATTTCTTCCTGACGACCTCTTTAGCGCAACTGCCGAGGATAGGATCATTTTTCACTCGGTCTACAAGGCACATCTCACGGCATAGCTGATAAAACAGAGGGATGAAATAAATAATGTGTAGTAATTTGAACTGAACTGTGAGATCTCACCAGCAAAATCGTACTAGATTCGTGAATTCAAATTTGGTGAGAAGGTTGAACATGTCATTTTGAACATGGCCAAATCGCATCTCGAGGTAGGAATCTGGAGCACAAAATCCGCCTTCGTCTGGAGGAAGTCGCTGCAGTAACATCTTCTTGATTTTGACGAAGGAAAACATTCCCAGGCCTACTTCAAATGCCTTTCCCTTCTCTTGAGTGGGATTTATTCCAGGAGGGTGAATGAAAAGACGAAATCCGTTTGCAGTGCGGAATTCTCCGGTAAAGTCCAAGACATCAGATTTCAGAATGAGTTGCAATCCGTCCTGCGCAATACGATTCAGAAGAAATGAGCATGTCATACCTACTTCTCTGCGTTGAAGAATGCAAAGATTCTTACAGAAAAACTCGGTTTCGAAGGATCCCCCAATTGGCGCTTGGTTGCCCTGTTTCCGTTGGCATTGAAACTGATACAGCTCAATGGTTGTTGCTTTTGGAAGTCACTGCGAAAATTCATGATTTCAATTTGTTTACAATTTCCCTATTAGCTTAAACATTCTGTTTCTTGGGAAAATTCCCTTTTTTCTGTTTGTTACTATAAACTTAGTAATTACAGTATTTTCACGTTAGAAAGGAACTCCTTAGTAACGCCAGGGATTTTTACGCTACAACAGTTGACACTTATTTTCTAACTTGGGCGTCCATGGGGTGGACGATCCATGAAGATGGGGACCTAGCCGGGGGAAAATCAAAGGGACTCACGAATTGGTGCAATCGCTTGAACCAAAGCTGCAATGGGCTACGTGCAGTAGGAGATTTATGAAATCGACTTTCTCTGCTTCGAGATTTTCTCTAAAGCCTCCTTTTGCATGTACACGTTTCCAATTTTCGCTGTTTTTCAATAAGTTGAAGAAAGTAGCCCCCTCTCTACTCGATGATGAATTTCCTACAAAGAGAAGTTCTTTTTTATTCTCGGTGGAAATAGTATTATGGTGAGACAATGGGATGATGAGATATATCTACGGCATTACTGATTTCCAATAGCCAGAGAGGCACATTCCAATCGTACATGGCCATAAATATATTCATAAGTGAGGGATGAAAACGCAAAACAGTAATGGTATGTGCAATATGTTATCTTTTTCTCATTTCCCAGAGACTTACCCTTCATTTCCACGTATGGCTTGATGCAGTGGGTCTCCACTCCTTTATAGCTAATATTGCAATAGGCTTCATGGAAGAAAGAAGGGAGATCGTCTTTTGACTGTTCGCATGTCCTATTCAACTTGAGGTTCCTTTTAAGGGACCGTTGCAGCAAATTTAACTGAAGTATATCCATCGGGAGTGAAGGAAATAGGGGAAAATAATTCGGGCATATCGAGACGGTTGGGAAAGAGAGGATATCCTTTCTCTCCACCTAAATCGGGATTCACAGGTTAACTGTATTAGTTCCTATTGACAAACAGACTCGGATTTTAACACATTCGCTACCATATACAGCGATAATGAGACGGCTTGAAAACGATTCAGTGTTACTCTTGAGTTGTCATTCATATGTTTTACAATAACTTACTGTAAGTTCGCAGAAAATCATATTCATTCATATCTGGAGTGAATGTGTTAAACGGACGAATGAGAGAATTAGAGTGAGGTACTTGAGTCGAGGTAGCCACCGAACCCGACGTGAACGCGTTGAGGGCCCTGATGATTCCGTAGATCGTGTAACCCGAGGCGACGATGAAAATGAAAAGCCACATGGTCCTTCGGATGCCGGAGGATTCGATGCACGCAGAACGACCCAAGGCCTGAATGATCAGATTATTTAGCGTTATATCAAAGGATCAGACCAAGTCTCTTAGGAATATAAGTTACATGTGTCGAGATTTAATTGCCAAACAGGCTATAACTTCGATGCTACAAGAGGGTTTCAGGCGTATTCGAAAACACAAGGTGTCGCAGATGATTAACCTTTAGTGCATGACGTCGCTGATATGCTGCAGACCAAATAAACATATTCGGAATGCGCAGGAAGCGACCTCTTGAGGTAAATTTGTTCGTAGTCGATGTGCAATCCGTTCCTTATACCTAGCAACCAATCGGTCTCTTGGTGCTATACACTCTTTGTGACAAGCAAATTAAAATGAATCTGCTATGGTCGTAGGCAGATTGATGTATTTGATTACATTTTCCTAAATTTTAAGCAATTCCAGTGTCCAGGCTCATCCCCATTTTTCAATTTCCCTTTTGTGTAGAGGTATGTACGAATATCGACGAACCGACTGAGCTCTGAAACATCTATGCAGAGTGGGTTACAAAGCCAAAAATGCTGTTTGTAGTAGAAGGGCAATAATAATATTTTATCGCTTCATTTACAGCATACAATACATGCTAACATTTTATTACTGCTTAAAAATTTTATTTTCATTTTTTCTCTTTTGACCTGTGTCCCAGAACGTGAGTCAAACCTACCAGATTTTTTTCACGTAAAAGAGAAAAAGCATGCATTAATGGGTTAACATCGTCAATTTACAATCGCTCAGAGCTTATTTCAATCATAATTCAGTTACTTGACATTTTGAGAACTTTCTAGATTGGAATCTCTAATGAGGTTTACTTCGAAGAACTTCTCTCGAATGGATTATAATTCCTGGAGTCGAAGCATACATATATGTGTAGTTCCGACACGGCTCGGAAAACACCTGTGTTAGTTAAAAAATATTTTAATGACTATGTTCCTTTTCCTGGTGCTTTGCCAAACACAATACAATTCCTCCATATCACTTCATTAACGTTTTCCTTATTCAGAACCAGTATTGATTTCTATTTTCTGCCGATAAATGGAAATTAAGACGACTCACATGTCCTGAAAACCTCTGCAGGAATCTGACTGTGACGGGACCGACACCAACAGTTTCTCCCTCCTTCGCAAATTGGATATCCACTTCTCTACCATAGTCCACCGGAGCAATAGAGACTTTCTCCCTCGTCATTTCTTCGATTGAAACTAAGTTGTTGCACTGAGATTCTATGTAGGTGCAATTGATGCCGTTTCGCTTGACTATTGAAGCTCCTCCGCTTCCTGAAGTATATCTGGACCCTGACAGACTCCGATCGGCAGAGGTGTTTTTTCTTTCCCGGTTCTGATGGGCGGGCTTTTAGGCAGCGCATGGGCGCGCATAGCTAAAAATTTGAACCGTCTTTGGTATCTCATGATTTTAATGAAAACTCGGCCACATTAAACTAGAATAACAGGATTTTGGAATGGGAGAGTATAAGTGGAAAGTGGAAAAGCGGCAAAACTCACTTCCGCAATAGAAGGAGCATACCCTGTCTCGAACTAAAATCAGGATGTTTTGAGAGAGAAGTATGCAAAATTTGAAGTATGCTTTTGATGAATTTTAATTGCTTCAAGTGAAAATTGGGAATATTCATCTTTCATTTTCGGCATGTGGGGATGGTAAAATCCAAACGATACATGTATCATAAAACTGACCCAGAGGTGGACTCTTGGCACTGCGATATTAGTTTTGTTACATTGACTCCTACAACGGGTAATGAGGTACGTCGCGTTTACATTTTGTCAATGGCAATTTCTTGGGATTCTCGTGATTTTGAACTTAATATTACAGTACAATGGGCACAGTTATGCATGGCTCAGTTCCATCAGAGACCTTCTTTCACCTATTAGTTTTGTGATATTGAGTTATTTAATTAAATGTAATATATATCATATATTATGTGATACAGTGCATTTATACAAAATATGAAAACTACCTATAAAGCATGCACATTTCATTTACAATCATAAAAGGCTCAAAAAAGAAAAAAAGTATAATATTTCGATAACGGTCTTAATTCAGATCTGAAAGGGTTAAAAAGGCAATGTGCATGGAATAAAGAAATATGCTTACTTACAAAGGGTTATTTATTACTTTCTGCTTCGTCCTTCTAGTTCGTCATCGTTCTTGTGATGCCTGACAAATATTGGAAAGATGCCAGTTGTCCCCATAATGAATATTCCATCTCGTTGAGTCTATGGACCTACGGGTCCACCTCAATCCTTATTCTTTCCTTTTGTCGTTTGTAATGCTCTTACAATGCTGGCACGATGTTTACACTCGTCTTCAGAGTCCCTCTCTTGAGGCAAAAAATGGATAGAACTTAAAGTTCACCTAATACGATCAATAATCCTTTCGCGAAGAGGAGCTCCGAAACGAACTTTTCATAATCGAGGAACGAAAAAAAAAATAAGATTGCTCATGCCAGCTTCATATGCCGCTGTTACATTCCACATTATCAATCATCCACTTCTCCTTTGTCGTTCTTACATCTGCCTTCCGACAGCTTCTTACCCGCGCTTCTTTCTCTCCATAGGACCATATTCCCCCATTGATTTGCTTTCCCTGTTGGTTCATCCGTCATGTCTTTTGTTTCACCGCGGAAGGCCTCGTCAAACTGCATTAATAATGCAACGTTCGCAGACTAACGTACTCAATTTTCTTTGCGGACAATACTTTTCCTCACAGTTGCACGAATTTGGCATCCCATCCTTGAAATTGCGCCTTGTTTAATTTCATTTCGGCTTTTAAACTAATAAACACGTATTATCATAATGAAGTCAAACTTTATGCCTGTAGCCGTTTGACTTCATGACACAATAATGAAATATACATTAATGATTCATTAGGCCTCAGGTGCAAAAAAGAACTTCACCTTTACGTCCCTTAAGAAAAAGTCCTATAAGAAACCCATAGATATAGGAAACCCATTGACTTTCCCTAAAGGATTCTGAAACACGAAGAACTTAAAGGATCCCTATAGGGTACTATAGGACTCCTGACCTAATTGATTCGAGTAGGTTTTTTTTAGTTTCCATTCACTGGCATTACCATCAGGATTAATACTAAATGGGATGACCAATGGGATCAATTTTGGCGCTAATTTCTTTTGTATATTGTATCTTCAGTACTAGTCGGCCTGCACTAGTATAGATTTGCATACAATCTCATATTTCTTATGGATTGTCTGCACGGCGTATCCGCGAGGTTACTTCCTTCAAGGGAAAAAGAAGACAAAACGTGCGTACACCATCTTTCACTGAAACTCATTTTGAATGAGGAAAACCTATTTTCGTATGGGGTTCTCAGGGAGAATGAGTTATTTATGCTCTGGACTCCATGATAATGTCTTAAATATGGGGATAACAAATAAGGAAGTGTTAACGTTTTTTTTTATTGCTACACTGAGGCAAGGAGAGACAAACAGGTGGAGGTACATGGGAGGTAAAAGAAACACTCCTGTGAGGCATGATTCCAAGGATAGAGTAAAGGGCTGTTTTCTATACAGTGAGAAAGGCGAGACCCATACCTCCATCTATTGGCATAGAGGATCGCTTCCCCAAAGTAGTTGAAGGATCCATAGTGGGCAATAGGAGAGAGGAACTGCTCGTGACCGCGTAGATAAGGTTGCCGGGCGCACGCGTGAAATGCTGCATTGACATGGAATACGATATACTCTATTCCCATCTCTACACGACAAGGACGCGCGAACAATGAGAACATTGTCGATTGTCCAGGAATTGTTATGTGGACCTATGCCGTACCAATGGCAGTCCTAACTTATTTTAAATTTGGATAATCAGGATGCTGTGAGTAATATAGTTCCAGTGGTTTTAAGGGCCAATGAAATGCTATATCTGTATATGAGCTGGTAATTTACTGCGTTTGAAGCGTTTTAATTCAGCAATTCGAAAAAAACTGACAATTTTGTTAACAATTTATTCTGTGTATTCATGAGAATACTGGGGTGCAATGCAGCTACGTTCTCGTCGTGTACCCTGTGAGTACCCTGCCCCGGCGGGGGAAACTGAAGCTGCAACCAGCGGACCGAATCATCATCATCATCCCGATCCCGGTCAAGGAAAAGAAGAAGCACTGCCCATTGGCTTCACGTTCAACATCCTTCACCTAAACGTTGAAGGCTTATCCTCTGCAAAGCGAGCCATTCTCTGCAACCTTGCATCGAGACACAATGTAGATGTATTATGCCTGGAAGAGACCCATGTAGACTCCCTGGCGGCGAGGCGTCGTTCGCATTTCCAGCGCCATCTTGCATACTCTTTCTTTCATTACATGGAAATGATACCACGATTCTTCATTCTGCTCACATCTTTGGAATGGGGAACGTATTTTCTTCAATGAGGCAG